>JAJIBD010004328.1:0-95734 GCA_021461705.1 Cryptotis parvus
GAGAGAGAGAGAGAGAGAGAGAGAGAAGAAAGCAGTTTGTTTTTTTTTAAGAACCAGAGACTAATAGCAGGGAATTGATAGAAGTTTGGCTTGTAGATCTAATAACTCTTTTACGTTTCTAGAATATGGTAGGAGTCTTCATTCTATTACAATATAGGCATGTATCATCACTTATACTCACTGTCAGATTTTAAAAGTTCTACCAGCCATTACAGTGAGAATCAAGAAGGTAAAACAAGGCCAGAATGATAGTACACGTAGGATGTTTGCCTTGCATTGAGCCCTGGGTTCAAACCTCAGCATCCCATATGGTCCCCTGAGCACTGTCTGGAGTAATTTCTCTTAGCTCAGATCCTGGAGAAAGCCCTGAGCATCTTTGGTTGTGACTCAAAAAGCAAAAAAAAAAAAAAAAGAAAAGGAAAGAAAGAAAAGAAAAAATTTATTTAAAAAGAAAAGGTGAAACAATTATTATACAATTTTTATTATAATCTCTGTCTGAAAATGTGCCATGCCCAATGATTCTCAGGGATTATTTCTGACTTTGAGCTCAGATCCATGTGTAGTGCCTGGGATTCCAATCAGGGCTTTTGCCTCCTCTCTCTCTCCAGCTCTCAGATTATTTCTTAGAATAATATAAAGTTGCCAATTCACTTGTAATAATTTATATAATGTCTTTTTATCAAGCTATAACACCGTCCTAAAGCACTTAAACACGAATCCATAGGACTTTTATAATACTTTTGTTAATACAAAAACTTAATATATTCTTAATATAATTAAACCATGTAAAGACCTTTTATAGTCAAATCAAGTGTTCCATTTTTGCCATCATAAAATATGCTGAGTATAAAATGTAGCATGTATTATGATTCCATGTAATAGAACCATAATTCTGCTTTATTTGAGTAAATAACATCATGGAATACTGTCTCAGTATTTTATTTCATTTCTGTTTTTATCCTATTCTGTGCACACACAGTGTCATCATTAGAAATTCATTGAGGTATCATATTTACAATAATGTTTTGAGCACAGTTAATATATCACAGCCACCACCAGAGTGCTAGTATTCCTCTGCTTTCGCTACAATATCATGCTCTCAATTTAAATTACTATTAGAAATCAAACTAAAGGCAACATAGAAGCATATTTGTATTCCAGCTTTAAAGTTGGGGAGTAGTTTGGCCACAGTCCAGTGACACACAGGGCCTATTCCTTCCTCTATGCTTGGGAATCATCCCCTTGTGCTCAGGGTGCTGCCAGGGATCAAATGGTTGGGCTGAATCCCGCTGCATGCTGGACTAATGCTTTATTTCTTGTTCAGTCTCTGCCCTTGTTTTCCAGATTTTCTCATTAATGGCAAAGTAATGTTTAAATATGCTGATCCCAAAGATTTCATTATGAGTCATTTTTAACTGTAAAAAATTAATTGTACCATTAAATTGAAATTCTACTGGAAATTTAATATTTCAGAAAATAGACTCAACATTATTCTTACGGCATTTTTTAGCATTCAAGGATAAAAATGTCAGAATTCCTACATAGAATATTTTCATATTGTGAAATTATATTTTGAAGGCAGTAACAATTTGGCATAATATGACTTTATTTTTGAAACTAATACTATAGAAATATCAAACCAGTCCTTCAAGAAGGCACTCTTGGCTTCTTCAGTATTTCCTTTCTCAAGCAAGTTTTAGTATCTCGAAGTTCTTTCACAGACTTTAACTTTGTGTTTGTTCTCCTTCAGTTATTGCCTAACTCATAAATAATATGCATTCAATATCTCCATTTTATTTTTCTGAAATTTGGAAGTTTTTACAAAGAGTGAAGGTATCGAAGGTTAAATAATCCACTGATTAGTTTTGTAAAGTTTTATTCTCCCAAATCCATATTGAAATTGAGAGATACTCAGATTTAATTATACTTGGAGCATAAGACAACATTTAGGCATGTAAAAGAGTTCTAGAACTCTGTTATGTGTGAGTTGTCCTCATATATACACATTCATCTCCATATGCTCATTCCTAGGATAGTTAGGTCATGTAAACCTAAAAAGTCATTCTATTTATAATTAATGCAGTGAACTCTGCAAATCATCACTAAACTTTTTGTATTTATTTTATTCAAATTGCATGTTATAGAAATGAAATAGAGAATATATCAGATATTATTTTTAAGTTAGGGATTTGTTTATACTACAGGAAACCTTTGATTAATAGAGGAATTATAAAATATGATGCTTAATAAAAAATCCCAGAACTTGTAATGTCAGCCGACCTGTGTATCTCAGTAGTTTGCCATGATATTTTTGGTTTATCTTGCTGCAGTAGTTGCTGCTATATCTTGTTATTTCCATGTTCCATAAATGTAAGAGAAAGGATAATACACAGAATACCCAGTCCCTCCTTAAACTGTTTCAACCAGTCTTTCGATACATACTGAAGACTTTAGTCACTACACTTGTTAAGGTTACTTACTAGCTCTCTTGTCCAAACCAGTAGTCATGCCCCTGTTTAAATTTTATCTCCATTTTTAAAATCATCTGACCAGGTAATATTCCCATGGTCTAGTGAATCATTAATTTTTTTAGTAAAGATTAAGTAAGATAATAGAGATTTATTTTGTATAAGTTCTATATATACTAGAAGATAATATTTCTCCTAAAGAAGTAAACTTGGGGCCGGGGCGATAGTCCAGTGGGTAGAGGCGTTTGCCTTTTTATGCGGCCGGCCCATGTGGCCCTGGTTCGATCCCCAGCATCCCATATGGTCCCCCGAGCACCGCCAGGAGTAATTCCTGAGTGCAGAGCCAGGAGAAACCCCCTGAGCATTGCCGGGTGTGACCCAAAAAAGAAAAAAAAAAGTAAACTTGAAAAATTCCCCAACTTTCTTGGAATCAATGTAATATTACATATTTATTGTGCTACTTCTGATAAATAAACTACTTACAGAGTGTACTTCCTGGGTGCCAAGTCTCAGCATTCGTTCAGGCTCCCTTCAGTAAGGACAGACTGAAGTCACAATCTGAAATGCCTACTATTGCTCAGTCATACTCCCTGCTGTAGATGTTTCTCTGATTTAAATGTGTCAGGAAAATATTCTACACTGGCCAAGTCTTAGTATGTAGATTCTTCAGATTTAAAAGAAAATTGACTCAAGGAGCCACACTTGTTTGAATTTTTTTTTTATGATTAAGTTATGTGCCTGTTATATACAAAAAAAAGAAAGTAAAGTTCGGGCAGGAAATTGTTTGCTTGAGTCAACTGACCCAGGTTTGATCACTGGATGAAGGGAAGAAGAAATGAACGAAGGAACGAAGATGAGAGAGAGGGAGGGTAAGAAAAAGAGGGGAAGGGAAGAGAAAAAGTCATGGGAGGGAGAGCAAGGAAAGAAGAGTCTATTGCTTGTGGAAAGTCTGAGTAAGGCCCCTGACATCACATATGATCTCCCTGAACACCACCAAGGGTAGCCCCTGAGCATGGAGCCAGGAGGAAGTCTTGAGTACCACTGTCATGGTCCAAAAAAATGGGGATTAGGGAAAGAGAATCTTCTTACAAATTGAGACTCTCCTTTCTCAGAAAGTAATCTTTTCTGTTAGTAGGTATCAGTAATTCACATGATTCTATGCCTTGATAATAATTTCTCTGTGCATGGTTTATTTAAGGACATAATGGCAGTCATGCCAAGGAAATAGCAGAATTTTATTCAGAGACTGATCCTTGCAGTCCTTCTCAAAGCTCTCTTTTATCCTCATATTTTTGTATAAGCATGAGATTAAGGAAATGCAGTGAATTGTCAGAGTACTTGAAAAAAAATGAAAATCCAGTCGGCATGTTTATCAAGATTTTAATAATCTTCAGAGATCAAAATTGTTGAACTGTCTTAAATTTAAAGACTGCTTTTTGATTATTTCTGCAAGGTAGATTTAAGACCTTAAATCTAAGCTGCCAAAACGAAGAAGGACTAAAATGACTATCTGTACTTTAAATGCGCGTACGCTGGCATCGGAAGCATATATCAAGGACCTGATAAGCGCAGGCGTAAAAGATCAAATACGACATCATTGGTCTGACTGAGACCACGGCGGACGTCAATCGCATCACGCCGTTTTTAACAGCGGAGAAGAACTGTTCCCGGAACATGTGACAAAGGAGACGTCGGTGGCGCTGGTGTGCTTGTCAACCCGACATGGCCGTGAACATTGATTCATTTGAATGCCTAACAAACTGGATAGGGCGATTACACTTGAAGAGATGTGGCCCACTGCCACATCTCTGAACATCATGCGGCAATTAGAATGGGAAGGAATGGGAGTGAAGATAGACATCGGCAACTACACCACCTCCGCTTCGCTGATGATATCGTTCTAATAACACCAAACATTAGCCAAAGGGCACAAATGCTGGCTGACTTCGACCGAGATTGTGGAAAGATAGGTCTACAGCTGAATCTCACCAAAAAAAAGTTCATGAAAAATGAACTAGTTCCAGAGGTCCCATTCACTCTCAATGGAACAAACATCTCTGAATGCAGCAGTTATGTGTACCTAGATCGAGAAGTCAACATGATGAACGACCTAAAACCTGAGCTGCGCAGGAGGGAAGAGAGCAGCATGGAACGCCTTCAAGAGCGTCGAAGAAATAACTAAAAGGACAAAGAACCTCCAGCTCCGGGCACATTTCTTCGACTCCACTGTTCTCCCTGCATTAACATATGCCTCAGAGACCTGGGCCCTATGAAAGCAGGATGAGAATGCTATTCGGGTCTCCCAGAAAGGAAACAAAAGAGCTATGCTTGGAATATCACGCTCACTCCAGTGAGAGAAGGAATCTGGAGTTCTGAACCTCTGTCGATGATCCAGAGTCAGGGACGCTGTCTGTCAAAATTAGATGGGCTGGACATGTAATGCAATTTGGAGATGACCGCTGGACTAGAGCCATTACTGACTGGATCCCATGGGATGTCAAAAGATCATGTGGGCGCCCACCTACAAGATAGTCGGACTTCTTCGTCAAGACCCTGAAGAAACAGTTTGAGGCTCTTCATATTCCTGAAGCAACCAGATGCCATTGGGCTACACTGGCACATGGTAGGGTCAAATGGAAATGTTACTGGCACCCGCTAGAGCAAATGGATGAATAAAGGGATGTCAAGTGATCAAGATTAAAAACCTTTATGTATTTAGAGCAGTTAATCTAACCAATATCAATTAGGCAAAATAGAATTATTTTGGAAAGGTATGTGAGGCTTTTTTAAATTTACTAGTCTTGAGTAGTTGTAGTATTCTATATATACTAGTCAGACAAAACAGTTGAGTCCTAGGTTGTCCTAACGTATTTTTGGGGAGCAACAAAGGCAGTTTTTTTGTTCTGTTTTAGATTGTTGGGTCACTCCCAGCAATGCTCAAGGGTTACTCCTGGCTCTGTGCTCAGGAATCACTCCTGGCAAGCTCAGGAGACCATATAGTATGCTGAGGATAGAAGCCAGGTAGGCTGTGTGCATGGCAAAACCCTACTCGCTGTGCTATTGCTCCAGCCATAAAGGGCAATTCTTAATATATCTGATCTTAAATTTTCTCAGTGGGAAATAGTAACATAATACTTAATCTTGCTTGACATTTATAGAATTTTTAGATAACAAGTAAAAATATGATACTTAATAAGTTGTTCAAAGGTCAAAACTATTTTTCTTTCCATGCATCTATACATTAAGGAATTTGCTCCTTTTTCAGGAAATATGTATTGATAAGCTGCTATATTGATACTATGGCAGTAGCAGCTCCTGAAGATTCTGCTATAAGCAAGATACAGAAAAATCTGCTGCCCAGCCTTTATGCCCTAGCAAAAGCAAGACAGAACATAAGGAAGCAAGAAAATTTTATTTTATTATTATTGTTGTTATAAAAGTTATGGAGAAAATTTGGATAGTTGAGGAAAACCTAAGTTTATGCATGTATATGACTAGAAAAGCTACAGAAGCATCAAATGTCATTTGTTCCAAAATCAGAGAGAAAACCAGCTGCTAGATTCTCAAGACTGTTGTAGGACTGTGCAAGTCAAGGCCAGAGGGCTTTAAAGAGCTAACTGATTAAAAATAAAAATAAAAAATAAATTAATGTACTGTGGTAGGAATTTGTTTTTATGTATACTCAACATAGTGCTTTTGGAGGATTTCAAGTAAGGAGGAGATATGGTCTCACTCGTTCCTTAGAAAAATTACTCCCCACTTCATAGAGTATAAATACAAGTGTATACTGGAAGCAAGATGGCAGATAGGAAGGTATTTTTTAGAGTTGTCTACACAAAAAATAAGATAGTTTGGACAACAATGGTAAACATGGAGATGAAAAGTTCTTAATAGATAGTAGATTACTTTGGTGATAGAGACAATAGATGTTGGCAAGTGGTGTGGTATGAGAGGAAGAAAGAAATTAAGGAATGACCTCTAGGGTGTGGATCTGAGTACTTGGTGAATTTGCATACTAAAAGGTAGAGGTATGCTGCCCAGGTATGCTGGTATCCGCCCAGGTATGCTGAACAAGAGACCTCTCAGACATGGGGCAGAGCTGCTACTTGCTCTCCCTGTGCCCAGCTGCTCGTGAGGTGCCCCGAGAGGCATGGCAGGTTCTAGCCCTGACCTGCCACCCCAGCTGAGCCTCACAACAAGCCAGACCACCCTCCCCTACTCCATGGGACCCGCCATTTTCCACATCCGGACTTCCCTCTCGTCACAACTCCACCCAGCAGACCAGACTATCACAGCCCGGATCATCAACAGCCACCCTGCAGCAGTTTTTTTTTTTTTCAATCTGGCCCAGGTATGCTGAACCAGAGACTCTCAGACATGGGGCAGAGCTGCTACTTGCTCTCCCTGTGCCCAGCTGCTTGTGAGGTGCCCGTGAGGCATGGCGGGTTCTAGCCCTGGCCTGCCACCCCAGCTGAGCCTCACAACAAGCCAGACCACCCTCCCTACTCCATGGGGCCCGCCATTTTCCACATCCGACTTCCCTCTCGTCATAACTCCACCCAGCAGACCAGACTATCACAGCCCGGATCATCAACAGCCACCCTGCAGCAGTTTTTTTTTCAATCCGGCCCAGGTATGCTGAGCAAGAGACTCTCAGACATGGGGCAGAGCTGCTCCTTGCTCTCCCTGTGCCCAGCTGCTCGTGAGGCGCCCAGGAGGCATGGCGGGTTCTAGCTCTGGCCTGCCACCCCAGCTGAGCCTCACAACAAGCCAGACCACCCTCCCTACTCCATGGGGCCCGCCATTTTCCACATCTGGACTTCCCTCTCGTCACAACTCCACCCAGCAGACCAGACTATCACAGCCTGGCTCCGCGTGGCTGCTAGTGGCTGTCGCGGTTTATCAATAAATGCTTTATTTAGAGGTGACTACAACAGTATGCCATCTGCACGGCAAGCCTGGCAAGCTGCTCGTGTAGTATTTGATATGCCAAATACCAGTAACATTTATATTAAGTCATTCCCATGACCTAATATAATTGTTTGAGGCTCTTTATGTTCCTGGAGCGGGCGGATGCCTTTGGGCTCTACTAGCATCAGACGGGACATATGGAGATATTACTGGTGCCCGCTCTAGCAAATAGATGATTAATGGGAAGATAGTGATAGTGATAGTGAAGAAAGGTAGAAGACTCTTGAGGATAGACGGGGAAGGGGTTTTGGCATCATGCCTAGTATATTTGATAAGCCTATTAAAAAGACTCAGCAGAAACATCAAATAGCAATTGTATATAAAACATGGTATATATCATAGGCTCTGTGTGTGTGTTTCAGAATTGTCACTTGTCACTTGTCATCCCATTGTTCATCAATTTGCTTTCGAATGGGCGCCAGTAACATCTCCATTTTTTTTTCAATGAGGTTCATCGTTACTGTTTTGGGCATATCAAATACACCACGGGTAGCTTGCCAGGCTCTGCAGTGGCTCTGGGTTCACCCCAGGGGACCCAGTCTTTTTTCTATGTCAGACCATCAAACATCCAGGGCCCACAGAGCAGAATCTTGGGTATAGACAAGCCTGTCTCCTGTCTGCCACCTGCCACACAACTGGGCACTACAGCCACACCTGCAATTCCTCAAGGGGCATGGGGCCCATATATCAGAATTAGACATATAAATTGAAAAATTATCTTCAAGTGGATGACTTTAGACCGTTAAAAGTCACATCAGATAAGATTATCAAATTATCAAAGACAGCTCTAAAAATAGCAATAAAGTAAAATAAATAATGTAGGTAAAACAGACTGTAGGATAAGTCTAAATAAAAGGAACATATGGAGCCAGAGCAATAGCACAGCAGGTAGGGCATTTGCCTTGCACCGGCCTACCCAGAGTTCAATCCCTGTCATCCCATGTGGTCCCCTGAGCTTTGCCAAAAGTATTCCTGAGCAAAGAGCCAGGAGTAACTCCTGAGAATAGCTGGGTGTGATCCAAAAAGCAAAACAAACAAACAAATATATGGAGTGTCAAAGATGTTAGTCAAAGGGTTGTATTACAATTTTGAAGAATTATTTAATAAACTTTCCCTTATCATTGATAAAGGAATATTTAAAAATAAAAATGTATTTATTTTGGTTGTTGAAGCCATACCTGACAGTACTCAGGGAATACTCCTGTCTCTGTCATCTGGGGTCACTGCTGGCAATGCTCAGAGTACCATATGTAGGGATCAAAATGGGGTCAAAGGGCCAGAGAGATACTATCATGGGTAGGATATTTGCCTTGCATATGCCGACCAAATTCTATCTCCGTCATCCCTTATAGTCCCCCCAAGGACCACCAGCAGGCCAGGATTAACCCCTGAGCATCACTGGGTGTGACCCAAAAAGAAAAATATGGGTCATCTGTATATAAGGCAAGTACTTTAAACCCTGCACTATCTCTCCATCCCATTAATGAATATGTTTTAAGGTAATTATTTAGCCACTAACTTACATTCCTTTATAGTGGTTATTTTGAGATGCAAAGTAATTGAAATTGTATAATCAGCAAATTAAAGAGAGCTGGAATTGGGCTCTACATAATATTATAATGATGGTTATAGGATTAATAAAACACTTTTTTAGAGGATTCTCACTCCCTTCCTACATCTCAGTACATAATTTATGATTAAAATTTGCCATGAACTATTCCACATAGGTGCAGGAATAATACTTATTAGAATACTTTCTGTGAACCTGGATCTATGCTGTACTCCTCACTTTTATTTCCTTTAATATTTTTGCAGTCAGCAATAGCTACTGTTTTTGTTTTGTTTTGTTTTTTAATAGAGGAGAGGAAAAATGAGCTCCTGGTGGTGTAATTGTTTTTCAAAGTTGTGTAGGTTAGATTGTACATTTATCAAAGTTGTAATTTGAACTTGATTATTCACTGACCATAAGATCCACATTTCCTATATTACATAATTGCATAGAAGACAAATATAGACTATGCATAAAATAACTGTTCCTAAATGTTGTGTAATGCTGTGAGCTGGAAAATGCTAGCACTGTTTTTGTATTGTCTGTGCCTAGACTTTTCTGCTGTCTCACTAACAACCTTCTGAGAATCCTTCTAAGCATTTTATTGAATGAATGCTTTCTTACCCTCCCGAATGCTCTTTCCCCTCCATTTGTTTTCTGACCTCTTATCCTTTGCTTCTCAAATGCTTAATATTTTTAGGAGCATGGGACTTCCCTAAACTTTAGACCCTTAAGTTACATGGTTTTATGCTTTTCTTTTTATTGAGTGTATGGTAATTTAGTTATGCATAGTTATTCAGATAATCCATTGTTTAGTCATAGATTTTAAACTCGTAAGACTGGTATCTTGAATATCTTAAAAGCCAGTTATTTTAACACCAACTCAGTATCTGTTTATAGTTGATCAGGAAGGGATGTATAGTCCTTTAGATATCTTTGTTTCAGAATGTCTGAAATATTACTGTTTTTGATATTTTCTAATGTCCTATAACTTAGAGTACAAAATATTAGATGGTACTTATACTTAAAGAATAATTAATATTTTCATGGCTAAATGAATGAGTTTTCAGACTTGTTTCAAAAGTGATTTGATACTTGCTAGTAGCCTTTTTAAAATCACTAAAGAATATATCAGTGGAATTACTCAGTATGATAACTTTAAGCAGTTTTAAGTCAGTCAACCTTTTTCTTTAAGAAGTCAGAGAAAAGGCTAAGCAATGATATTTGCAAGTTCAGAATGTGAATCTGTAGCTGATATTTCGCCACCAATAATGAAGTACACAACTGGAGAATTTTGTATTCTCCAATACAAACTTGTGGGTTTAAATTAGTATTTTTAATTTTACTTGAATCAAAATGTACTTTTTTCATCCATGAAAAATTAATGTGCTGTAGGAAATATGTTACTTGTACATCTAATGAGCTATTAATTTCTAATAAAACCATGAAGATTAATGGGTTGACTCTGGAAAATAGCACGTAGCTTGAAATAAGTGTTTGAAAACCTTAATCTGTTCACTTGGGGAGTAAAGTTTTTGAAATTCTCTTCCTAAACATTTTCATTTCTAAAAGATGCAGTCCTCGATGTTGATTTTATATCAATACGAACATTGTAAGTTACCTTGAGAAGTATTGCTTAATGATTCACAGTGCTAATTATTGACTTAGTATATTAAGTCCAGGGAGAGTATGTTATCTTAACATGATAGGGCAATTCTCTAGCGTATTAGGCATTAAAAAAAATAAGCTCCTCATTTTTGTTTTTGTTCATTTTCTTTTTGGGCGGGGGTGTCACACCAGGTAGTGCTCAGGACTTCTTCCCTAGCTTGTACTCAGGGATCACTCCTGATAGGCGCTAGGACCATATGGGGTGCCAGGGATCAAGCACAAGTCGGCTGTGTGCAGAGCAAGTGCCCTTCCTGCTGTTCTATCACTCTGACCCGGCCCTAAAGTAGTGTCATGACTCATTTTTTACTCTAGCATATTCATATACATGATATATTTTATTGTATACATCTGCTATTCACTAGAATTATGTGCATTCATTAGCCATATTTAAACATGTACCTCATTATCTTCCACTCGAGCAAATTGATGAACAACGGGAAGACAATTGGCAAGTGTGACAAGTGACCTCATTATACATCTCTCTTATTTCTAATACTGCCCAATGTTTAAAAGAGTCATTGTTTAGTCATTTTTATCAGAAGGGAAAAAATGAATCTTAGCCTAAAATTAGCTTAAGTCACTAAGTTGCCCCCAAATTCAAAAAAAAAAATTTAGGTTTTTACTTAGTTTTCCCAGTGTTATCATTTTGCTTTGACTTTATACTTTTACATCAGCCTTAGACCAAATGATGCATGTATGAGGAAATGATTTTGTCTAAAAAACTTTATCTTTTGGGATAACATAGATAGAAGAGTTGTTAGGGCAATTGCCTTACATACAGTCACCCCGTGTTCTATTCCTGGCACCCCAGTGGATCTCCAGAGTTCCTCTAGGTGTGATCCCTGATTGCAGAGGCAGAAGTAAGCCCTAAACACTGCTAGGTGTGGTTGAAAAACAAAGAACATGAGGAATTTGGGGGTTTGGTTTTGTTATCTATAGTCAGTGCTGAGTATGCATCAACTTACCATCCAAAATGCTTCAAAACTCCAAAATAATTTTCATTCACTTATAATATTTTAGGGGAAAATATCAAGATAAGGCCTGCAGTGTATGTTTCTGTCATAAATCTGTGCTTATTTTCCAGGTATTTAGAAAACTTGTCAAGAAGAGCATTTTCTCTTTAAGGCATAATCTTCTCAGAGATTATTAAGTATATAATATAAAAATGTATCTGTTAGAAGAGTATTTTAGTATTTTTAGCCCAGTCAGATTAGTACCAGGTCTTACACATATCTTTAAATACCTGAAAATTCACTTATGAAAGCTATAATTTTACATATTTTGTGGGAATATAAAGGCTTATGGAATTGGATTTCTGTATGTTGCACTTCACCCCAAGAATTTATTTTATTTCCTTTCCTTTATTCATCCTGCTGTTCAGGCTATCCATTCCTCCATAACATTATGTTCATTTCCTTCACTGAAATATATCCTCCCAAGATGACTGCCAATCCTGGAAGCCTTTTTTTCACAAGTCATAGAAGCTCCATGTTAATTCCAAACAGGGGAAACTCAAAATCCTGTTCTTAACTATTGAGTTCCATTCTCCAATAGTCACCACAAAAAAAAAATATATATATATATATATATATATATATATATATATATATATACAAGAGGATCTAAAAGTTTAAAAAAAAGCAAGCATACTTTATTAGATCTGCCCTGGAGTCATGACTTTCAGACAGAAATGATTGCTCAATAAATAAAATGGAATCATGTTTGTATTTTTCTATCTGTGTTAAATTTTATTCTACCTTCATAACATGTGTTTGCTCTAGGAGGGTCTAAATGACCCTCCTAAGATACTTTAATTTTACATCATAGGTTTTTTGTTAAATGTGGAGCTTATGTTATAAGGGGGGAAATTCTTGTGCTTTTTTACACTAAATTTAATTAAGCATTTCTTGTAAGTTCATTTTAGTCTCTATCATGGCCCACTAAAGTTAGAATTCAGATGTAAAATGGTAGATTAATTGCCTTTTGTATTAAATAAAATAAGAATCTCAAATATGCAAAGTCAGGAAATTTAATTGTGGTCCTCAATTGCTTACTCAGTGCATTGGAAAACTGAACGCATAAGTATAGAAAAAAGGGCCAAAGGTTGTTAAATGTAGCACATCACACACATTTTGCACTTTACTTAATGATCCAGTGTTTATTACTATGAAGTAAATGCACCATTTAAAGAATTATGGTGGAATTGTATAATGTTAAAAAATTCTAATTAATTTTGGTCTGAAGCATGCAGCGTGCTCATTTTGCCTAAAACATTTTCATTATCATCAGTATTCCAGTTATTAAGATAAATTTTTTACTGATTATGCCGCACTAGCATATTTCCTGTATTAAAAGCCCAGTCTTAAATGCTGCTGAGAGTTATATCAGGTACATGTTTTAAATGAAAAAAAAAAATAAATAAAAGAACATAGTTTTTGCCTGAAGATTGCAGCAATATATTGTGCATTATTTATTGTAGTGTAGTAATATACTTATTCTATAATTAGCAACAATTTTAGTGTGTCTACATATTTTGTGAAAAATACATATATTAACATTTTTAAGAGGAACATTATTAAAGTTTTTCATATTAACTGAATTTAACTGCAGTAACTCCAGCTCTTTGATCAAAGGAATATGTAAATTTAAAGAAAGTAGGAACATTGTAAGTTCTTTTCCCTACATCTCACTTTTGTCTACTATTGAACCAACACATGCCTGAAGACTACTATTGAATTATTTTGTTCAATGTGTAACTGATATATATTTAAAGGATGCTACAGACCAAAGCTGATGCTAGCCTAAAATAGCATTAATATTCCTATGTATTACTGGTAATGTAAACTTTAACCACCTAGTTCAGGTGGTGTTTGACAGGTTTTTCTGCTCTAAAAGTCTTTTTAAAGTTATAATTTTAAATGTATGAAAAAGTGGGGGTGGATTTTTCCTTTAAAATACCATTAAAATAAATTATTGAAAGTGTGACAATCTGAAGTCATATGTTCCCATGGAGTATAATTTGGTTCTAATAACACCAAATGCAGAAGAAATTCTAGCAGAAGAACAAAATCGACCTTTATTTGGAATTATTCAGCTCATAGGAGAAAGAAAGCGTAGGGTTGATAGTTTTTGTTGTCATAAATTCTTTAAATTATTATGAGAACTATGTCAAATTTATAAATAATGTCAAATATTAGGGGACTCGGGGCCAGAGTGATAGTTTAGCGGGTAGGACCTTTGCCTTGCATGCAGCCGATCCCGTTCGATCCCTGGGATCCCATATGGTCCATCCATGCAGTGCCAGTAGTAATTCCTGAGAGCAGAGTCAGAGTAACCCCTGAGCATTGCCAGTGTGACCCCCAAAAGCGATAGCAGACCGCCCGCAGACAGACAGACAGACAGACAGACAGATATTAGGGCACTTTTCTAAATTAATGTACAAATTGGAGAAAATAGAAATCAAATCTTCCAACTTTCATTTGATAGTATTTAGTTTGGATAAATAGCGGTAATTTTTTACTTGTTTATCTTTCCTATTAACTTTTGTGTCATATTTTTCACCTGGAAGGGTTAGAATTTAATTAAAATGTTCCCATGCCTAGAAATGATCAACAATGGTAAGAGCAAGAAAGCAAAGCAACTACGCTTCCTTTGGCATTATGGGTCTTACTGCTGTATAAGTGTAAATTTATAAAATTATACATATAACTAGCAAGATCTACAAGGGTCTTATTAATCAACATGTTCTTTGGAGTATGAATTAACAAGCTGAAACATTAAGAGGTAAACCTGTCTGCTTTTCAGTACCCCCAAAGGGTACATCTTCTTTCCGGCTGCTTCAGAACACTTCATGAAACAAATGTCAAACTTGTCAGGTCTATCACTGAGAAAATGATCCGTGCAGCCAGGGTCTTCTTTCACTGGGAAACAAACAGATGTCTTATCTTAGTAAAGAGTGACAAAAAACCTGCCATCTATCAGAAGAAATTTTCGGCTTTCTTTAATATCCAGGATAAATAAGTACTTTTGTAAAATGCTTCTGTTTGTTGTTGTTGTTGTTGCTGTTTTCAAATTTTATTGACTATGCAGTTGTTTGTCATTTTAATTTACTGCCCAAGATATTTTAATGATTTTATTGATTCTGATCTATACATAAAATACTTCTTTAAATTGACCTTAATGAAAAAGCATTAATTCGTACTTCAGCAAAATGAGCCAAAGGAGTTTCTAGAATCCCTTTGCAAACTTATCATACCTAATCCTAATGCTTCTATTGTGATAATAAAATATATTAGTTACTCTAATGATGTTATTCTGTAGTGGTTATGATTAGTAGCACGTTATAACACTTTAGCAGTTAGTATTAAATACCTGCTGAGTTAAGGGCGCTATCGTTTTCCAAATTGCATATTGCTGTAGACAGACCCACCCTTTCTTGCTCTAATTCATCATTGGAGTCTAATTTTCATTATACTCTAAGTATGTACTGGATGTACCCAGTTGATTCGTAGGAAGATACGATAGTGAAGATAGAGCTCTACCTGAGGAACATAGAGATAAATTCAATGCTACCTATCAGAAACTTCTTACCACATTATCTGCTTATTTTAACACATCTAATTTTAATACATTCTGTGTGCTCTCACTAAAGAAGTGGAAAATATAGAATAAGATTTGCATTTTATTTTGATAAAATTAAAATATAATCTTTAGAAACTCTTGAATAAAATTAGAAAATACCAGTCCATTAATAAATTTTTTGAGTCAGTCATACATATCTGTTAAGTAGAGATAAATTCGAAAAAATAAACATCATACAATAGCCTTTATGCTTATCAAAAGTGTAATCAAGGGACTGGAGCAATATTCCAGCAGGTAGGGTATATGCCTTGCATGTGGCTGACCCGAGTTCGATCCCCAGCATCCCATATGGTCCCCTGAGCATTGCCAGACATGACACAAAAAGCAAATAAATAAATAAATACATAGATAGATAGATAGATAGATAGATAGATAGATAGATAGATAGATAGATAGATAGATAATCTTAAAAAAAGTATAATCAAAATCACATTGCCAGAAGATATTCAAAACCATATTCTTTGTAACCTACATATCCACAATGATAGAGGTTGATTAACAATGCTGATAATTTTTCTCTTGGTGTTGAAAATCTGAATCAAATACTAAATATAGATGGTGCTGATTAGAGACAGTCTGAATCTTTCTACACGTGGATGTGTGAGGTTTTGGGTGGTGGGGGGAACCACTCCTGCTAGATAACCTCTAGGGCTACTCCTGATTTAGTGCTTAGGGGTAACTTCGGTGTTGATGGGAGTACCATCTGATGCCGAGATCAAAACTGGACTACTTGCATGCAAAGCATACATTCAGACTATTGGACTATTTCTCAGCCCAAAGGGTGTGGGGTTTTTGTTTGTTTTTGTTTTGAGGTTATGTATTGATTGATTGATTTTGCTTTTTTTGAGTCACACCTGCCAATGTTCAGCAGGTACTCCTGGCTCTGCACTCAGGAATTACTCCTGGTGGTGCTCAGGTGACCATATGAGGTGCCACTAGTGGTACTCGGGGACCATATGGGATGCTGGGTCGCCAACATGCAAGGCAAACACCCTATCACTCCAGCCCGAAGGGTGTGGCTTTTGTTGGAAAATAAGTACAGATTTATGAAAGATGTATATAAATCAAGAAATATACACCTTAAATAGTATGTATAAACCAGTATTAGCTATATAGCTATATATCATCTTTAATTTGCATTTATTCAATAAAGTCAATTTAATTAGCATATAACATTTTAATTGAATAGAATTTGGTTTTATAAGATACAGAAATAGTAGGGTAATATTTTTTATATCACCAGTATTTTAGTGCCTAGAGAAACTGAGGAAATTGCTATTAATTTCTGTCAAGAATGGTCAAACATATTTTTAACTTCAGTTAATAAAAATGAAAGATTTTGATAAATCCAAAATATTAGGAAAGCAAGGCTGCCTTGTATTTGGGTAATGTTGAAGGGACATGTATGATGAGTTACAAGTTGTAAAATTAAATATTTTGAGGTCACTATTCATTATTCAATACAAAATGCACTTCATTCCCATGAAAAGAGACATTATGATTCCATTTCATTTATTCACCGCGTTGCATAGGAACTTGCTGTGAATTGTGAGGCCTCCATTTAGAAACAAAACTGTTAGTATTTTAAGTATTTTATGGCCTGACTTGTTCTTGTTTCCCTATTTTAGAGCTGTTTTCAGATAACATATGGTATTACAAGTAATTGGAAAATTTGCAGGCCTGTCAAGAAATATGCTAGATGAGACCTAAATTCTTTGCTAGGGCACATAAAATGTATGTGTATACATATGTGTATATATACATGTATATGTATGTATGTATATGTATGTATAGATGTATATATGCATGTATATATGAATGTATATAAATGTATATATATTAAACAATGAAGTAAAAGTATCCAGTTCACTCCCTAAAGGTCACTTTTAAATTATTATTGATAAAATAAGTTATTTTAAAAATGCCAAAAATTTTAGTTAATGTGTAGTATAAAACAGCACCCACTAAATATTATTTAAATATTATTTAAATGTGTCTTAATTATACAATTTGTGTTTATAACCCTTTCACTAAGATTAACTGAATCACAATAGTTAATAGTTCTTCAGAGAAATAAAGTTGGGAAAATGCCTAAATTTATAATTTAATGTTCTCTAAAATTTGTTTAGCAGGAAGATGAAAATGAAGCTGAAAGAAAAAATATATCTCAGGAGCTCAGCATGGAACAGAAAAATCCAAAGAAATAAAGGATTTTCTGTAGTGTTTTGAAAAGTTTGCAATTTATGTAGTAGCAGATAAATTTTCTAATTGTAAAATGTTAAATTGTAAAATCTAATTTGCAAATGTTCTCAATAAAGTCATTGAAAATAACAATAGGAGCTTGCACTTGGAATTTGTTTTTAGAGCAGTTTAAACCTTTAATAGCTAGGCCTTTTAAACTTTTTTAAAAGTAGAGAAATTCTTACTTGAAAATTGAAATTAGCAACTGATTTTCTTTTATTTGTATCCTAAGTGCTTCTGATGACCTGAAAGAAAACTCTGAAAGCTCTTTCCCTCCTTACTAATCTCTCTTTTTTTCTTCAGTGACCATAACAAAATTCCACTAATAATGTAAAAGAAAATCAAACCAGTGCCACAAGAATGAAATACATTTCTAAATGTATCTATATATCATTTAATAGACTAGGATATCAAGCAAAGGCCAAAAAAGGAAATGATAATTTAAACTATTTCTAGTAGAAGCAGTACCATGATTTTTAATTCATAATATGTGATATAATCTAAAGTATTCATAATATTTCTACTTGTGCTGGCCCTCTATATTTTTCTTAGATATTTCGAGAACTGTTCCCCTATGTGTTTCTAAAATTCCTTTGATTCCTGTTTGTATCAGTACTCCCAGTAACCAGCCATTTTACTTTGCCTGCTTCTAATTCTCAGGCTGTCATGTGCCAACAACAGCAGGAGCAATGAATCTGCTTGTTATATGCGCAGCCAAATGTTGTTGAGCAGATGTCTGATTACTTAAGGCAGAGTTTCTTGAACTGAGAGAGGCAGAGCTTTGGAAGACTTGTAAAGAATGCTGACCTGCAGTGTGTCCCTGTGAGAATGGAATCTCTGTTCTTGCCCTAGAGCCATAGTTTTATCACATGTATCTAACAAGCTTAATCAAGGTAAGGCAGAAGAAAGGGCTGGCAGTAATGATAAAGCAGACTGGGGGGGGGGGGGGGATTCAAGTAGACAAGATATAAAATTCATTGATACACACCCTCAGCATTGTACTATGGCTATCAGAAAGAATCCACAGATTGGACTTTCTGAATTAATTTTGGACAAAGGCTTTAAAGATCTTATGGAGTCAGGTCAGAGTCTGTGGATAGCCTTTGACATGAGCAAATAAAATAAAAATAATTTGTCTCTCCCCATGCCATTTTTACTATTTTAAAAATAGATGTTAGTCTGTTTCAAAATGCCATTTTTCTCAAGGATTGGAATTACATCAGTATTGTTACATTTGAAAAGAAGTGATAATACGTGACAAATTCATGGCTAACATTTATTGTTTCAGGTCTGTGTTAAATGTGTAATGTGTTTTATGCTGTTATTAACAATTACTCTTCTCTTATTTACCAGTGATCTGAGACTTGGGAAATAAGTGAACTGCGGGTAAACAAGTTAATTGCAGACGGTCAGACTTCAAACTGAAATCATCTTACTGCAAATCGTGCTTAATATGGAATGCCTCTTAACACTATTCTTCTCTCCATTTACTCTCCCCCCATGTAGCCTCTCTTAGCACGTCGTTCACCAACTTCTACTTCTCTTTCCCAGTTTCTTAACCACACTTTAATCATTTAAAGATTTTGACTTAGTAAGATAAGTGAAACAATAATCACTATCATTCATGCATTTCTTTCCCCCCCCCCCCCAATATATATTGAGATTATGGAACAAGTAATCATAAAGACATTTAAGTGATTCTCTGGTTTTATCAAGAATATTATGACCAAAATTTTGGTTGGGATTTTGGGGCCACACCCAGTGGTGTTCAGGATTTTGCCTGGTCTGTACTTATGTTAACTCCTGACAGGACGCAGAGTCATATGTGGTGCTGGGGAATCAATCCGAGCAGTTGTGTGTAAGGCAAGCACCTTGTACCACCTTGTACTCCTCTGAACCATCTTTCTGACCCCTTTCGTTGGGTTTTATAGCCAGGATTTTAGTTGTTTATTCAATTATTAGGGTGCTACCATCACATCTCTTGAAAGTTTTATTTCTAAATGATCAAGTATGAGAGGCATGGTGCTAAAAATGTAAAGCATTTCAGATATATGTATTATGTGTTTAATACTGAACCACTTAAAGCCCTTGTTTATATATTTATACACTTGATTTAGGACATAGAATAATAGAAGGTTGCTGTTAAATTTCGTTTAGGGATTTTTTTGTGTTTCTAATTCAGTTTTTTGTTTTGCATTCATGTCATAAATTCACTATACAAGTCTTATTATAAAGATACCAGGTTCCCCCTGTTAGGTGACTCTGTTTTAATCGATTTTATTCCTGCTATGTATGTTTCTATATGTCACTCAAATGTTATATTTGCTAAGGAAACCACTCAGAACACCCCTACTTTATTTAAATAAAACTATATATAGTATATATTATACTAAAATATAATAGGTTATCTATTATATTTAATATACATTATGTATATATTTATACTGTTTAGGAGACTGGAGATATAGCCCGATGACTGAAGTACATGCCTTGCATTGTAGAGAATCCAGGTTCGATTCCTATGATCTACCAAGCACCACTAGGAGTGATCTTATGCAGCAAGTCTGGTTTAGCCCCCTAAATACTGCTCAGGTCAATGCTCCCCCAAAAAAAAAAGTTTTGGTTAAGAGATAGTCGTGACAAGTAGTAGAACACGCTTCCGTATCCTAGCACATGTATCACTGTCTTCCCGTTCATCATCGATTTGCTCGGGCACCAGTAGTATCTCCATATGTCCTGTCTCATACTAGTTAGAGCCCAAGGGCACCTCCTTGCTCCAGGAACATAAAGAGCCTCAAACCATTCCATCAGGTCATGGGAATGAGGTCTATAATTGTTACTGGTATCTGGCATATCAAATTTGACATGGGTAGCTTGCCAGGCTCTGCCGTGTGGGTAGCATACTCTTGTAGCCATCTCAAAATCCAGCATTTGTTGATGAACCGTGGGGCCGCTTGCGATAGGCCGGTTGTGATAGGCTGGTCTGCTGGGTGGAGTTCTGACAAGGGGGAAGTCCGGATGTGGAAAATGGTATATTGTGTCAATAATATGCCTGGGCAGGCGAAGCCAGAGGAAACTCTGGTGGAGGTCCTTAGCGGTCCCTTGCACATGTAGTGCCATCAATTCAAATCCCTTGCATCTCTCCCCTTCTCTAAGCACTGACCCATAAGCCAGTCCTTCTCCAGGTAGCCCCTGTGGCCTCTAGCATCAGTCCAGTTTACACTGCCAGTCAAGACATTGCCAGGAGTGCCCCTAGACTACCTAAGCACTGATGGGTGGGCCCCTATAATATAAATAAAATTTTCTGTAGTTTAGACTATATTACATCTTGTATTAGCTCTATTCCCATAACAAAACAGAAAGTCCCAGTGAAGATCCTGCAGGTTTCAGTTTTGGAGAGTGCTCTTCCACTTATTTACCACCTTGCTATATCTTCACATTATTCTTTCTCTGTATAAATTGAAGAATAACAAGTGAGTTTTCTGGTTTCTCTTTTTTCTGAGGACACTAATCCTACTGAATTAGGGCCCAACCTTTGACCTCATTTAACCCGAATTCTTCTTTTATTTTTTTATCTTATTTTCTGAGGCAATATCAGTTGAGATCAGTAAATTGATCAAACAGTACTTAAGTTCGAATTATATTGTTTTATGTAACTTTAATTATTTTTTTTTTTTTTTTTTTTTAAGCATTTTTTATACCACCGTGAGAATACAAATAAAAAGATATACAATTAAAAGTTCTGTTTGGGTTTTGGTCATACAGTGTTTCAGCACCCGCCCCTCCCACCAGTGCCCATCTCCCACCACCAACATCCCGGTTCCCTCCCCCCTTCCCCAGCCCGCTCCTGGCTTAACCCTAATTCTTTATTCCCAATACAACCATAGTGTCTGCCTGCCTTTCCTCCCCCCCTCTCTTTTTCTCTCCCCCCTCTCTCTTTTTCTCTCTCTCTGCATTAAGGCTTCAACCTATGAATTCAAGGGTAGGGTGGAGAGAACACATTTAATCCATAATACATTTGCATTTAATCCATAATACATTTGAGTAAATCCAAATGCCTTCTTTATAACAATTCTGCATTATATATAAGGGACACTATCTCTAATCCCAATGAAATGTCTGTGCAATATAGGTTATTCAATTTAACATCTTTATAAGCAATAATTGGAATATGATCTAAAAATGGATTTCTAGAGTGAAACCACTGCATAATTATATGTACCTGTTTGTTTATAGTCCCATTTCTTAACTCATTTCCTGCCCATACTAGGTATAATATTACTGCTATAATAATCTTATAACCATATAGAATACAAAAGGAAAATTTCCATTTAAGTTTCATGATACCTACATAATTTCCACTTTCTCAGTTCAATTATATTTTTTTATATTGCTGAACTATATTTCCTATAGTTTATAAATATGCTACATGCAGACTTATGTTCAGATACCGTTATCAGGAAAATATATATTAAAACCACAGTGAGTTACCATTAAATGTTTATAACTAAATCAAGTTTTTGACACTGAAGTGTTTAGTTTCCAATATAGCAGTCACATGTGGCTCTTAAGTACTTGAAATATCACTAGTCTGAATTCAAATGCTGTAAGTATAAAATACCAGAATTTTTTTTATTTATATGAGAAGAGTAAAATATCTAAATAATTTTTCTTTAAGTATATGCCAAAATATTTGGACAGATATGGCTAAATAAAATACAATACTGGTGGAGATAGGGTATAACTGGCAGAGGTTAAGGATAGATTGATGACAAATTGAGTATTCATGCCAAAATGATAACCAAATCAGTCCTTAAGAATTAACAATAATATTGAATTCTGCCCATATTCCTTATTCCTGTGGAATGTCCATATTTTTATGAGCATTTTGAAAAATCACATAAAGATGTGATTACATAAAGAGTCTAAAAACTAAACAAATTGTCCTTATGATTATTGGTGCAAGTGCAAATGTCACATTACTTTAAATAATTGTTTGGAAGTTTTATATAATGTAAAAGTAATTATGTTTATCTCCACTAGAGATCTTTGTACATACACAATATAAATATAAATATCTTCTCATAAAAGTTGTTTATAAGTATTTTAACAACTTATTCTAATATTTATACAAGCCACAACCTAGTAACACTTTTTTCATTTGAAGTAAAAATATCAAACATCATCATGGTTATTATTTCCAGAAAGCCTTTCTCCCTATCCTAAGGAATATACTTCTAAAAACTAGTATTTAATCAATGGTTTTCTTTCAGAGAAATGATGGGTGGGTCCCTAAATAATATTGTGACACAATATAATATTGTGTCAATAATAAATAATAATAGGGTAACATTTAGAGGCAATAACTCTTTAAAAGATTAGTGAAATTTTAAAAGAAAATTTTTTAAAAACTTAATTTTTTGTGCATTTAAAAAATAGTGTAAAAAAATAAATAATGTAATGAGATCTGGCAGGGAAACGTGATAAAAGGCCGTTCTTCCAGGCTCAGGCCCGTGTGTCGCACTCCAGATGTGCTGCCCTCTGAAGTCCCTAGATGGGGATGTCTCAATGCATCTTTTCTTAGTCATTCTGTGACTACATTCACACTCTTGCTCTAAACAAACAAAACACAGTGATGACTTACTTAAAAGCCTTTAATGTCATTAAGTTTTCGGTCATTTGGTTTAATGATTTTTTGAATGGCTTTTTGCAGATGATATTACATTTAAATCTAGTTAAAAGTTTTAAAACCATAACTGCATCTAAAAGCTAACTATAAACTATTTCCCTTGAGATTAGAAAGCTTAAATGAGGGGGAAAGCAAGATATCTGCCTAGTGGCTACAACGTTGTATTTGTAAACTGCTTTGAGTTTCAACTGTCTGCGAACATTGAATCACATGTCTGTACATACCAAATACTACATGTGTTCCCCAGTTATAAAAGTTTTGCATTTTTTTGCTTTATAATCAACTGAGTAGAAATGAGGTGAATCTGGGAAGTTTTGCTTCTTTAATATTTTTTTGCAAAGTAAAAATTTTAAACTCTGCTTATTTTGTATACATACATACAGTGGTCCCTAATGACTTTCATGTAAGCTTAATTTTATTTCATATATGCTTAGCACTTGCTATACCTATATTTTTCTTAATATCTATTATAATTTGTCTTATTTTTCAAATGCAGCAAACTGTTGCTCTTTAAATTGAATTATGTATGAAACAAAAAGGAGAATGTTTCCTACAAGGGTACCTCTCAAATGACTATAAATAATTTATTCCAAAGTCCACTGAGAAATAAGAACTAAGTTCAATTAATTGCTTTGGCATTTCCCTCATTGTATAGAGTCCCTCAGGTCAGCATATATTTCCATTCATTCTTAATACCACATGGGACTGTAGTAACTTACTCATTTTTGATAGTTGCCAAATAAGATTCTCACTGAACCTGAAGGTTGATTAGAAACACACTCCATTTCACATTATCTCAAGAAAACAATTTTTTCCATATCTATGAATAAGCAAATTTCAGCTCCATTTCAGACTCTTCTGAGCAATCATACTGAGTGTATGAATGTCTCCCATAGTGATTTGAATGCGGTGTCCATAGATTTTGTTCTCTAGAAAGGAAGTTAAGTGCTAATGACAACAGCATGAACCATATGCAACTATGGCATTGTTGTGATTTTTTTTTTAGGGAACACTATTAATTTACTTGTTACAAAGCCAAGTAAGAACAACTCTTTAAAACTGTTGAACCATGCAAACCATTTTCCTTAGGGTTTTAAATTTCAAGAACAGCCTTTGAAATTTATTGCTTTAATGAGATATTCTTTGCCCGCAGTCAAGATGAGAGCTAGATCATTGGTTTCCCAGCATGACACCTATGTATTCTTGTATGCACTTGATATCATTAGACTCGTAATGACACAGTCAACATCGCATTAATGTTTTAAACTTCCCTTTTGTCTCTTAGTTTATGTCTTTTATTTATACCTATAACAGCTATATATCTCACTCTAAAAATAAGATCTACTCCACCTTTATTAATACTGTCTTGGAAATAAAACAATCATTACTTTCATATCCATGTTTTAAGCTAAAACAGAAATGGTTTCCAGGAAACAATAGTAAATTGAACCAATGTTTTATATGTAAGTCTGGGTATGATAACCTTCCTTGTTAGTACAAAGCAGAAAATAGCATTCTCCTTGAGGTATGTCCAGTTCCAATCCATATCATTTTTTTTGGCAGTATGACCAATCCTAGAGGTAACACAAAACTATTACTTTTGTGTGTTGTATTGGGGACACAACCAACAATGCTCAGGAGTTAGTCCTGGCTCTGCACTCAAGAATTACCCCTGGTGGTACTCAGGGAACCTTTTAGGATGCTGGGGTTTGAACCCAGATAGGATGAGTGCAAGGCAAATGCCCTATCCATTGTACTATGGGCCAGCCTTATGGTTGCTTTTAAAGAGAGATGAATCCTTTTATGGTATTCAGGGCAAAGAGAAAAAAAAAATTCTTAGCACCTGAAAATCAGAACCAACCACTGCAGGAACCTACTATTCGATATTTTGTGACAAAATAGCTGGAAGGATCTCTGAAGAAGGAATGAAACATGTTTGCAAAGTATCACTCTTATCTTTATTACACAATGAAATTCTATGATTAAGGAAACTCATTCTTTAAGTTAATCTTATGTGTGTTTAAAGGTATTTTTATCTCTGATGTTTATGATCTCTATACTTTATTAGTAATAATTTCATCCAAATATAAGAGTGGGGTGAAAAGTACAGTAAATTACTAGGAACCCATAAATTCATTCAACAATTAAAATATTCTGCTTGGATTATTTTTCTTTCCATCTCCCTTTCAGTAAATTGTTCTGAGCAGATTCCAGACTATGATGTTCTTTAACATATATTTTTACCCTTTCAGTGTTTATTTCTGGTCTGGTATGTTTAATTTATAACCATGTCTTTCCTTGTTATAAACATTTTGTTTTGGTTATCTGAGAAAACTTATTAGGTTAATATGGTAATTAATCTTGTAATATGGTAATTAAGACTTGCAGACATGGGGCAGAGCTGCTACTTGCTCTCCCTGTGCCCAGCCGCTCACAAGGTGCCTGGGAGGGATGGCGGGTTCTAGCCCTGGCCCGCCACCCAGCAGGGCCTCACAACAAGCCAGGTGACCCCCCACTCCATGAGGGCCGCCATCTTTCACATCGGACTTCCCTCTCGTCAGAACTCCACCCATCAGCAGACGAGCCTATCACAGCCCGGCTCGCGCAGCCGCCAGGCCTCACGCTTCATCAATAAATGCTGTATTTAGAGGTGACTACAAGAGTATGCCACCCACACGGCAAGCCTGGCAAGCTGCCCGTGTCGTATTTGATATGCCAAATACCAGAAACAATTATATTACATCATTCCCATGACCTAATATAATTGTCTGAGGCTCTTTATGTTCCTGGAGCAAACAGATGCCCTTGGGCTCTACTAGCATGAGGCAGGACATATGGAGATATTACTGGTCCCCGCTTGAGCAAATAGATGATCAACGGGAAGATAGTGATGGTAATTAATCTATTAATTAACACCATAGGTTAATATGGTAATAAAAGATTAGACAACAGGTTGTTCTTCCTAGTAAACCTTAGACCATGTATTTTGTGGTTTACAAAGTTGTTTATGATGATCTCTTATAGGCAATCAATATTTCAACACCAATCTCACCACCATTACACCTACCCTCCACCATTTATACCATATTTGTGTGTGAGATTGTAAAGAAGATACTGAAAAATTTTAATGGTAGTAATATAAGAATAAAAGACTTATGCAGAATCTGCACATATTTGCATTTTGCACCTTAGGCAGAAAAATAGAACTGATCAGAGCTTCAGATGATAAAGGAGAAGATACTCCATCTCCAGAGCACTGTTGAACCAAGACATCTTCCTGATTATGCTAACAAAGAGATAGCAGGGTCTTTTAAAATGTCTCTTGTTAGTAAAAATGCACATCTGTGCAGAATCTCCTTTTGTTTATCTTTTCTTAGGACAGCATAGATTTTGGAGAACTTTAATTTGTAATTTAAAATTTTACGTTTGATCATATCTAGTCCCAGAAGTCAGGAATAGTCATGGGAAACGTTTCAGTAGCCTGTCACTTTTCCATGACAGTAGGTTGGTCAATTTATAGGTATCATATTCCATTATCCCCTTCGGTAAGCAACTTCTGCACAATATATTGCCTTCTGAACTGCATATTTCCTCTGCACCTCTAGCTCAAGCAGGAAAGATCCATAGTATAGAGGATAAGGCGTTTGTCTTGCATGCCACATATCCAGTTTGCTCTCTAACACCTCATATGGTCACCCACAACCTACCAGGAGTAACTTCTGAGAAAAGAGCGGAGTTAGGCCTAAGCAACTCCGTACATGCCTGTTCTGCAACACCCCCTGCTCCAAACTCATAAAATCTAGTTCTCCTTCCCCTCAAACCCAGACTTTCCTACAGAGTTACACTTTCTCTTTTAATTAAGAAAGAACAAATGTTTAGGAAATGGTATCCAATTTACCAATATATTAGGCTAGGCTCTGCTGTGAAAACAATCCCTGAAATTCCAGTGCTTACACCAATAGAAGTTTACTTCTCACTTCTCAATTCATTTGTTCCCATTGCAGCTTTGCTACGGCAGGGGTAGGGTGAGTGACAAATAGAGTCAGATAGATATAGAGAACTGTCATGCTTAAGTGATCTACTTAAGGTTGATAAAGCTCAAAGGGAAGCAGGTCAAAAAAATTGCTCTATAAAAAGAATACTTGTGCCTGACTTTGAAAACATGATTTTATCAGAATTGGTGGGAATAGTGTTTCAGAAGGATAAAATGAAATATGCAAAAGTAATTTCCAGAGATAAAAGATGATCAGTATGGCTGGGTCTAAGAGGATGCATTGCAGGAGGTGATAGTAGCTTTCAGGGAAGATAGGTTGTGTGTGTGTGTGTGTGTGTGTGTGTGTGTGTGTGAAAGAATTTGGGAGGAGGCTTTTGCTCTGCACTTGGATTTAATAAAATGTGATATTTGTTAATGGAGAGAATGAGGAAATAGAAGTTGTGTTGGCTGCATGGTATGAATGTAATTAATGCTACTGAATTATACAGCTTAAAATGTCAGTCCTATGTTCAATGTATTCTTTCCACAATTTTAACAAAATTAATGAAAAAATATAAAAAGGTATATGAATTTTATTTTTAGTAAAAAAAATTAAGCCTGAAAAATTAATTAAATTATATGTAAACCTTTTTTAAAAAAAATCCTTATATGAGGCCTAAACAACCTTCTATTAATCAGATTTTGGGAGTGGACTGAGTATTCAGCAGCTTGGAAAGTTCTCGGGTGATTCTCTTGTGCAGTCAAGGTACAGAATCACTTCTGTAGGCAATACGGAACCAGTGAAGAATTTCAATCATGGGAAATGCATAAACATATTTGCATTTGGGGTACTTAGTACCTAAGCTTTTCTGCTCAAATCTTTAATAGCCACACAAATGTGAAGTTTATTCATAAAAGCCCAAACCTGGAGACAATTCAGTATCCCTTGAGCGTTAATTAGATGATAAACTCTGGTGTTTTTATACACTAGGATACAAGTCAATTATTAAAAAATTCCATTACATCGATTCTGTTAACACTATTTCTGCTCCCTTTTCTCAATATGCCTGGACATAATCTGCCTTGTTTTCTTTTGTACCTTGCCATGTGTTCTAGTGCTCTCACCGCAATTATAAGGAAGTTTTATCACACCCCAAAATGCCTCATGGGCCAGAGTGATAGTCTAGCCGGTAAGGCATTTACCTTGCATGTGACCGACCAGGTTCAATCCCGCGCATTCCATATGGTCCCACATGCAGTGGCAGGAGTAATTTCTGAGCGCAGAGCCAGCAGTAACCCCTGAGCATTGCCGAGTGTGACCCTAAAAGCAAAAAAAAAAAAAAAAAAAACCCAAAACTGCCTCATGCTCTTTGGTAGTCAAAGGTGAGTGTCATCTCCCAGTCTCAAAACTTCAGGAATCACTTATCTATCTAACTAGTCCTATAATTTTTTTCTTTCCCATAATTCCAAAAGGAATGTATCTGTATACAGCATTTTTGAATGAGGCTTTTTTCTCTAAGAGTTTGCCTCTATTGTTTCATGTGTCAGGGAGTTTGTCCTTTTTATTTTGGAGTAGAATGCATTGTTAGGATGTATTAGTATGTCCATCCATACACCAGTTGAGAAATTTGAGTGGTTTCTCCATGTTTGTAATTACGAATGAAATTGCAGCAAACATGTGAAGAGATCTTTTGAGAACTGGATAAACATAAGAATGAGATTTCTGTCCAAGTATGTATTTTACTTTGGAAGATGGAACCAAAGTGCTTCCCCACTATCATCTTACCTCCCCACCAATGCCACGCTATATTCTCACCAGGGTTGGGTCATTGCTGTTTCTTCTTTTTGTCTGTTTATTTTGCCTTTTGCCAAACAGCTATTGTGGTTTTAATTTAAAATTTCTTAGTGACTAATAATATTGTACCGTTTTTTATATGCCTGTTTACCTACTATATACTATCTACCGAAGTAGCTATTTACATCTTTGCCCATTTTTCTATTGGGTTGCTGGTTTTCAAATACATTTGCAGGGAGGGTCTCCCACATGGTGTTCAGGAGATCCAGGAGCCCCACTCCAACCAGACCTGTGGTTCAGTACCGGGGACCAAAGATACAATTCTGCTCTGCCAGTGCTAGAGATTACCAAGGTGACCATGGCCATGTACAGATAGATACTTTCACAACAGCTTGGGGGCCTCTAGGGCTATATCCCAGTGATGCTTGGGGTCCAAGTGGTGCTGAGGAGTGAACCAGTGTTAACCACAGGCAAATATGTTCCTTAACCCATACCCTATCTCATTGTATTCCCGAATGACTTTCTCTAACTTTGATGAAGACCATGAATTCTTTCTCCATTATAAGGATCAAATTTTCTTTTTCTGTTATCATATAATCTTCTAGGTCCTGCTTTCTGCACCTTCTCAAGTTTAGGTGCCTCTCTGTCCTCATCTGATGCTGATCTCTCACGAAGATGTCATCTCTCCAGACTCCCTTCTTCATCTACAAAAACTTTATTCTGCTGTGTCCTGCTCTGGATAATTCAGTTGTGGCCATAGCTCCAAATCTGAATCTAGCCAGATTATGTTGCCCTAACTCTAGTTCCACTGTTTTCAAATACTCATCTCTTCTTTTCTCCATTCATACTGAAAAATTTTGTCAAATATCTCAAAATTTTTAGCTGCCTGCTATATCCATGTACTCTGTATCTGGGCAGCTCATAACCTGGTAAGTTTCACTCTGGAAGGCTGTATGAAAGTCCTCCAAATGTCAGAATTGGATCCTCTTTTGTTACACTAATTTCCTCCAGGAAGAATGCTGCACTCCTTAGAGTTAAGTATCAGGGAAGCAGTGAAGAGGTTTGACTTTAATGGAACTAGAGTCCATGACTTCTTATAAAAACTCACTCAATCTTCCCGAGGTCAGTAAGGCCTCCCCTCTACCCTTAGGGTACCTGGTGTCACTACCACAGAGACAGTTTGTTCTATTTTTACAGTCTAGAAACTGTATGTAGCCTTACTTGGCTGTGTAAGTTAGGAAATGAATCTACATGTCTATTCTATATTGTTCTTTTTTTTTCAGCTTCCTTCTCCTTCACTCCAGATTCCCACCCTGGATAGTGGCTCCATAATTTGAGTTTTTATGTAATTTAGTTCGGAGGCACATACTGGTCTAATTTTCACTATTTTTTAGTGGGTGGGTTCACACCCAGTAATGTTCAGGGTTTTCTCTTGTCTCGTACTCAAGGATTACTCCTGGTGGCTTCAGGGGATCATGTAAGGTGTCAGAGAATGAACCCAGGTCAGCGCGTGCAAGGCAAGAGCCCTATCCACTGTTCTTTTGCTCCAGCCCCTCATCACTCATACAGCTGGCCACCGACCTCCTCTTCTCTTCTCAGCTTATTATACTCTTATCATGCTCTTCCCATCATTCCTGTAAGACTTTTTCTTTACTTCTCCCTTTGATTTCAAATTCTTTAAATTTTCATTTTGACTTTCTTCTAGTCTACTTCAATTTCACTGTATCTTGGTAAAGCAACAGAGAGAAGTGTGACTTCAGTCTACTCTTTTTGGAACAAAAAATATCAGTCCTAATTTTAAAATGTCATAATCCACAGAATTATTGTGAAACTTTTTAGTCCTCTACAGTTCATAAAAGTAAAAGACATACAACATGCTTTATATAAAGGGAAATTTTATGTGAACACAGGAATTTATCACAAATCCAAATGCCAGAAAGCCTGTGATGGATAGGACTGGGGAATTAGAAAGTATTCAAGAAGCAGAACAGCAATTGGCAGCATTGTCACTGCTTTTTTAGGGTGTGTTTTGTTTATTTTTTTATGTTTTTTACAGTGCCAGGGATAGTCCAGTACAAAATAGATATTAAATGAACAACTTTATGCAAAATAGTTTATATCTATGGAATATTTTCTTAAATTCAGCTTTTATGTTTTCATTAAAAGAGTTCACTCCCAAGCTTAAAGGTACTACAGGATTTTAAGAAAAGAAAGGTACTACAAGATTGTAAAGGTACTATAAGATTGTAAGAAAAGAAAATGACTCCTATCACTATTAGCCAAGTAGCTCCCAAAAGTTGCATCTGGTGAAGGAAACTCAAAAGCATATAGGGTATGGCTGTTGCAGAAGCCCTTAACAAGGAGGTAGTTAAGGGACATGAGATTAGGCTAAAATCTAAAGTTGGATGAGCTTGACCTGAAACTTGTTTGTTCGGCTGCAATACTCAGGGACTATAGCTGGTGGACATGGTGTTGGGAGTGAAACCCACAGCTTCATACATACAACAATGTGTCCTACCACTTAAGACACATCCATGTCCTAAGACCTGAAACTTATTTCTGTGGGCAGAATTTTGTTGAATTGAAAAACCTAGGCACGAATCTCTAGTGAATTGCAAATATAAATGAAGCTGTCTGTAGAAAGAACAGTTTTATCAAAGAGTTGTGAAATCTTGTGGGGGAATATTAACTGTATGGAAGAAGAAGCAAAAATATAGGGGGATTTTCATTTTAGAATTATTGTGGCTTCATTATATAACTTTTCCCAAGAATCTTATTTTGAAGAATAGTATGTAATGTCATTTCAATGATAGAAGTATTATTATATAGAATACTAAAGATAGTACAACACTAGAGAAATAATTGCTAAATAAAGACACTCCCAAAATTGGAGCCAGTTAACTTTTTTAAAAGATAAAAATCAAGGGGCCGGAGCAATAGTCTAGCGAGTAGGGCGTTTGCCTTGCACGCAGTGACCCAGGTTCGATCTCAGTCATCCCATATGGTCCCGAGCACTGCCAGGAGTAATTCCTGAGTGCAAAGCCAGGGGTAACCCCTGAGCATCGCTGGGTATGGCCCAAAAAGCAAAAAAAAAAAAAATCAAGTGTTAGGGGCTGGAGCTATAGTTCAGCGGGTAGGGCATTTGCCTTGCATGCAGCCAGCCCATGCTGGCCCGGGTTCAATCCCCGGCATCCCATATGGTCCCCTGAGCACCACCAGGAGTAATTCCTGAGTGCAGAGCCAGGAGAAACTTCCAAGCATCGCTGAGTGTGACCCCCCCAAAAAAAAAGCAAGTGTTAGTATTATTTCCCAAAATTTTGAGAACAGAAAAGTTATGTTGGTCCTTAAACATTCTAAGTTCATTCAGGAAACATGTTTCCTTGACTTATCAAAGTTTACATTTTTATCCATTTCTTAGCAGACAAAATATGGACAATCTTAGTTCTTGGTGTCCATAGTTTATAATATATAACAGAAAAGAGCTTCTCTTGAAAAGCAAACCATCATCATTTACTCAACTTGCTCTTCAAGCATTCAATATCTGTTGACTTGTCTTTTTCCTCCTGGTTTGTGGGTTGTGGTTTACAAGTTCTGTTTACCTTTTGACTAGCTGAGTTATAGATACACATTTTAAGGGAAGCAGCAGAACTCTCCCAGAGGAGTCAGAGGAGAGATGTATGACAGTGACCTGCTCCCCCTGGCAGGAAGCCAGGAAAGACAGGTTCCTTTTTTTTTTAGGGTTACTATGCACGTGAAATGAGGAGCTCTATAAAACATCTGTGCTGCTGCAACAGAGAGAATTTATTTAAGCAAAGGACCAGGGTTTGGTGCTTGGAATATTTCTCTGATGGGGCTTCTCCTGACTCTCCTGGGGAGAAAGCATGAATTTCGGTTGAGGGTCTAGAGTGGAGATTAATGGCATACTCCTTGATTCCAGTTTGGTTTCTTTTGGATGTTGGCCCATGAAGCCAGTATCAAGCCATCCCCCTGTTTCTGTGCTTGGAGGTCATTCCCAGCCGAGTTCAGGGGGCTGTTGGTGCAGGGGATTAAACCTGGGCTTCCTGAATGCAAGGCATGCACTCCAGTACATTAAGCTAACTTTCTGGATATTTCTTCTTTACAAGACTGAATTTTTGTTGTTTTTTTTCTTCATAAGTGCCCATCATTTCCTGCCCACCAAGAGCTTGTGCTCTTTATCTGTGCTCACTAACCACCAAGGGTATTCTACATTTCAGGATCAGACCTACATGTCAGGTTGTGCTTTCTTGCCTATAGTCCTTTTCAGTATCAAAATCACCTAGTATTTTGTTTTTTAATTTTAAACCATATACAATTAGATAAGGATGTGCGTATTATATGAAAAGACAATGCATAAGTCACTTTACAAGTGCATACTCCGAAAGCTCAGCTTTTGCTAGACTAGATGTCAGAATGAAACACAAAATGAAACCCAAATCTGTGTGTTACTATTCATCTAGAAGATAAACTCCTAAGGTTTCCCCTGTCCTGATCAAGTTGAATATAGGCCAGTCTTGTACAGCATATTTATATCAGGCTGCTTAGGAAAGGAAAGAGAGTCCAGTATAAACTGAACTTAACTCCACCAAAACGAAACGCCAGATGCTTTTTAAATGCTGAGGTGTGTTGAAGGAAAAGTTCCAAAGGGTGCTGTGAAGGGAGATTTGTCAATTTGACCCACCCAAGCAAGGGCTAAGCATCCATGCTTACAGATGGGTGCTTAGCACTAAAGTTTCTACCCTCCTGTTTTTCTTGGTGACTACATGTCACAGAGATAATCCTCAAGTCCTTGGGAAAGGATTTTCTAGGTAGTCTATGAGACACTTCAAAGGGTTGGAGAAAGGACCAATGGTAAGTTTTCTAAAATGAAAGTGATGGGAAAGTGTCCCATTTTAGCTGGATGAAACAATAAACATATTTTGGCAGCCAATACTGAGCAGTCTCAGACACCATTTTAAGGAGTCTGTGATTGTCACGTTAGGAGCACAGTCTTTAGCGCGAAAGCCAAGCTGGAGTTCCAGTTTCTTATTGTGCATGGTAGACAAAGCCATTTATGCCAAGTCTTCAGTAGTTTCACCCTCATGACCCCTACCTCTTAATACTCATGGCTTTTTGTAATCCTTTCCCTCTGAGTGCAGGTGAGACCTATGACTTGCTTCTAATCAACCGATTGCAACAAAGATGATGGGATGGACAAAGTTACATTTGTTCTGTGTGATGCTAACAACCATCTTATGAAGAAACCTCTGCTCGCTTGAAAGGAGCCCCAAGGGGCAAAGGAATGGAAGATGGCCTCCCGCCAACAGCCAAAGAGAAAACAAGGCCATTGACCCTACAAATACAAGGAGATAAATTCTACCAGCAAGCAGATAGGAATGCATCTTTTCTTAGTTGAACTTCACGTGAGGAACCAGTTCTGGATTATCTTGATCACACTCATACAGAGGACCAAAGTGGGCCCAGTTCCTGACCCCGGAAACCGTGAGACAATAGATTGTGTTGTTTTAGATGAAACATGTGGTTATTGTTTACATAGTAATAGAAAATATGCTCGGTACTACCCAAAGCTTGTTTATTTGAACCCTGTTCTTTCTCATATACATCATAAAAAAATTTTCACAACAAAATCATTTGGGGGAATGTTGCACTCTATTGCCTCAGAGAGTGAGAACAGGCTGAGAATGAGAAAATGTTATTAACTCAGTTTCATAAATTTTTTTTTCTGTTACAGAGCCCAGCTCAATTTCTTTTTTTTTCCTTTTGACTTCTAATAATATCTTATAAAACCAGTTTCAGATGTTCATACCACAAAGTAATAGTTGCAAAGAGTTATAGCCTTCAGGCTGGGAAATGCATCTCTGAAACATTATGACCTGCAACAGGTACTTGAACATGGTAATGTTAAAAGAATCAATTTCCAGATTCTCATTTCTTTGTATTCTTTTTTCCCAACTGTACTCCTGGGAAGGAATGTTTAGTAATTTTCTTTCCACTTTATAAAAGTGGAATAACCCTCTAGATGATGAACGAAAACACAATTTGAAAAACTGATATCTGTGTCGAGATAGCAAGTAACCATAAGCCTGGCTATCAAATCTTTTCACAAAATCTGATTTTCTTTTCCTTAATTTCCTTTGCAGAAGAGTCAATGGCATGGGCAAATTTGATGTGGTCGTCCTTGGTAAATACAGACAGCCACAAGTAGGAAAATAAAATCATAAGTGAAATACTCCTCTGCGGTAATAAAGGCAAAGTGAAGTAGGTCCAAATACAAGCCAGGACGTCCCTTGGAACAAAGTAAAATCCAAAGTCCTGAGCTTCTATTGCTAAAGACTGTTGGCCTGGTCATAAGGAAAGAAAGCGGCTTTAAAAGCCCCAGGGTTTCTGTATATGCTGTGTAACTCTTTTAAAAGGTGGGGAGAGTTCTGATAATGAGGGAAACACCAGTTATACTAAATGGTGAGTACTGAATCCCCTTGAAAGAAGAACTGTTACCTCATATTTTACAAAATGAATTAGAAATCCCATACAGAAAGTGAGTTGTGAGAACAAGACTTCAGGACTTCCTGATGACCTGTGGACATCAGGAACCTGGGCCATGTGCTTTTAGCTCACAGTGTTAAGTCCTTCCCTATAAGGCAACAATTTAGGTCTTTTAAATGGAGATTTCACCTCTCTAAAGGAGTGCCCAGTGGAGTTTAGATGAACTCTAATCCTGGGTGCAGTTGCAATTTCATACCAATGGCATTCTGAATGTCTAAGTAAAAGGGCACAGCTTTTTTTTTTAGCTATAAAAAAAAACTGATGATGGGACCAGAGAGACAGTACAGGAGTGTAAATGCTTGCCTTGCATGCAGCTGGCTCCACTTTCGTTTCTGACACTGCATAGGGTTCTTCAAACCCCACCTGAAGTAATCCCTGAGCCCAGAATCAGGAGTAAACCATGAACATAGCCAGGTGTGGCCCAACCCGCAATCCCAACCACCCCCAAATAAAATAGAATAGAATGATAGATACAAAATACTTTTTTAATAAATAGTTATATGTCTGGGAAATATTTATAGACTTCAAATGCAATATTGTTTATGTGATGTAAATCATGCAGTAAAGGAGACACAGAACTGATCTTACTGTGAATTCCTTTGTCTGATCCGAAGGTGCATTCAGTAATTATGATGCAAGTGAAAGTTGAGATGGACCAAGGGTTTCATTGTCTCTGAATGCAGTACACAAAGAAAGAACAATGACAGGAAAAATTGCAATTTTCCTAGGAAATTTTATTACAAGATTAAAGATAGATGTATTTATAATCTTCTTGTATAATATTTTCTTCATATTTGACCATCTAAGTTGACATGTCATATTAGGTGTTTTTAATAGAGTAGAAGAAAATAAACTTTAAAATTGTAAAATATAAACAGCCAAAATCAAGAGTGGAGAAAGATAGAGTGCAGACAGGTAATTCCTACTGAGTCATTACAGTTGAGTAAGAAATTTGGGTCTGACCTTCTAGGAATCTAAGCAAATAAATAAACAAACAATTGTACTTGTTATTGGTAGGAGAATATAGTTTTCATTATCAGTCTAATTAATCAAGACCATAAAAAATAGCCTTTGCAAATAAACTTCAAACATCAAAATTTTTGTTAAATTTCAGGAAAGTTTTGCTAATTGAATTAAATGCTTAAAGAAATTTGTTGACTGGGGCCAGAGCGATAGCCCAGCGGGTAGGGCGCTTGCCTTGCACGTGGCCGGCCCATGCCGGCCCGGGTTCGATCCCGGCATCCCATATGGTCCCCGAGCACCACCAGGAGTAATTCCTGAGTGCAGAGCCAGGAGAAACCCCTGAGCATTGCCGGGTGTGACCCAAAAAGAAAAAAAAAAGAAATTTGTTGACAAAGTGTTTTTTAAAGTTATGTTATTTCAAAAAAGATCAAAAATTACCTTGTGCTATGATTAGAAAGTTCAAAATTTTCCCAGATTACTCAGGAAAAGTAGCCAAACTTTTTGTTCAACAATCTAACCAAAAAAGGCCTTCTCAGACAATTCACAGCCTGTTTTGTAGAAGCTTGACATGTCAGCAGAAGAGGACTCTGCGGAGGACATGGTGGTGGTCATCCTAATGGGCAGGGTGGAAGCAGAAGTGAACTACAGAAACAATGTTCATTGTCTGATTAAAGTGAGCTATAGAAGAAATTTTCATTGTCTGATTTGCAATGGTTTCATACTATGATTTGCTGCATAATATCCTTTGTAGAAAGAATGCTAGATATAATCTAAAGACTAAGCAAAACAAACCAAAGAAAGAAAACAGCAATTGCAACAATCACTAGTGTTAAAGAAGACATTTTGAAAGGGATAAAATTATTAGTATTTTGCAGATAAAAACTGACCATTTGCTGAATATCTCTTTGTTAATTAAAGCACCGGAGAGAGCTATCCAAAGAACAGACATCTTACAGATCAGAAATATTGGAAAGAATATTCAAATGAACCCAAAAAATTGACTTTTCCTTGAAGAGGACTAACCTTCCACCACACAAAATTCATTGCATGTCTGTAGATGTAAATAATTTGCTTTGCCATCAGTCATAAAATAGTTTAAAAGAAATGGTAGGTTTGAATCTGGAAAGATTTTTCCGAACAACGTATAGTTTTCCTCTGGAGATACCTAGTGATTTTGTTCACTTGGTCTACATTTTCTTCCACTAGTAAGTGACTGAAGCCTCAGTCCCAAACTCCCCACTGGCACTACGAAAGGCTACCGTTGAAGCATTCTGAAGCATTTGGTGCTCTTTCTCTTACTCCCTGAGAGTTAAATATGGCAGTACTGTCTTCAGCCTGCATTGAAGCAAGCACAACAGAGGACCCTGAACTGTATTCTATTGTTCTATGGACTTTCAAGATTTGCCCTAATAGTAATATTTTCATGACTGCCTTTCCCTCCTATGAAGTCATTTGATGAATGGATGAGATTAGTGAATGTGTTTATCTCAGCAGCATCAACAAATCTGTCTTGCAAGAATAGTTATTTAATGTCACAATTTCAAGAACAGTGCTCTAGTAATATCTTTAATTTTAAGTAAATGACACGATTAGTACTTTATCTCTTGCTAGGTTTTATTTTTTTTCTCTGATGGCAGAGACACTGCCTTTTTGCTAAACTGTCTCCTCTTCCTCCAGGTGCACATCTAGACTGTCTTCACCACTTCCTTTGCAGCTAGGGCACCATATGGCTTCATTCTGGCTAAAGCACTGTGGGTAGAAGTTACTGCTTTACTCCCAGGCTCATCCTTCTCCTACCACCTCTTGACTCCACTCCCCCAACTGGATGCAGAAGATTCTGAGATACTAAGGAGGAAGGAGCCCTGGTTTGAAAAGAGTTCTTGTCTCTGAACTTCGTGTGAACTTTTGAGCTGTGTGTGAGTAAAAAAATAAATATGTATTGCATCAAGTCTTTGAATATTGTGATTTATTTGCAATAAAGATTGGTTCTTCCTTAAAAAACACACATCATGAATTTTTGCTTAGAATGAAAACAATTAAAATAGGCATACTATTCTCACTCTTTTAATCAAACCAATAAAAAAGTTTACACAGAATTTCACTCCCATCTCTGCTTCATAAACACTTTTCTGTCACCATATGTCCGATCATGAACTAATTTTTTTTTTAGTAGCACCCAAGGATATTCAGGAATTACTCCTGGTGGTGCTTGGGGGACCATATGGGATTCCAGGTCAGAAACTTGCTAGGCAAATGCTTTACTTGCTGTGCCATAGCTCCAGCCCCCCTAATTTAATAGCTTTCCAGGGATTTTTATATATTAAGATTCCCAGGGTATATTCCCAGGAGTGGTATGGCTGGGTCAAATGGGAGCTTGATTTCTAGTCTTTGAAGGAATGTCCTTATTATTTTTCCAAAAAGGCTGTACTAGTTGACATTCCCACCAACAATGGATGAGAATCCGCTTTTCCCGCATCCACGCCAGCATTTGTTGTTCTTGCTCTTCAGGATATGTGCCAGTCTCTGTGGTATGAGATGATTTCTCATTGTTGTTTTGATTTGCATCTCTCTGATGACTAATCTTGATGAGCATTTTTTCATATGTCTTTTGGCCATTCGAACTTCTTACTTGTTGAAGTTTCTGTTCATTTCTTCTCCCCATTTTTGATAGGGTTGGCTGTTTTCTTCTTATAAAGTTCTACCAGTGCCTGATATATCCTGGATATTAACCCCTTATCAGATGGGTATTGGGTGAATATTCTTTCCCATTCTTTACCATACTGTCTTTGTATCTTGGTCATTGATTGTTTCTTTTGAGGTCCAGAAGCTTTTTAGCTTCATGTAGTCCCATATGATAATCTTTTCTTTCAGTTGTTTTGTTAGTGTTGTTTCTTCTTTGAAGATGTCCTTAGCTTCAATGTCGTGGAAGGTTTTTCCTATGTTTTCTTCAATGTACTTTATGGAGTCAGGTCTGATATTGAGATATTTAATCCATTTTGATCTGATTTTTGTACATGGTGTTAGACAGAGGTCCAAGTTCAATTTTTACATGTAGCTGCCCAGTTTTCCCAGCACCACTTGTTGAAGAGACTTTCCTTGTTCCATTTCATATTTTTTGCTCCTTTATAGAAGAGTAATTGTTCATGTATTTGAGGTTGGTTGTCAGGATACTCAACTCGATTTCAAAGGTCCACAGGTTTAGACCTAATCTTAATGCACTAAAGACAATAAGATATGTCTCTTCTGAAAGAGATAGGTGTCTGGAAAACTTTTTTATCCCATTCACAAAAACAAAAAACAAAATCCCAACAACAATGTAATACACATAAGGATAGTGAAATAACCAAAAAAAATTAGGTTGATGTCGATGCTTTTCTCACTAAGTTGCAGGAGGAAAGCATGGCAACTCATTCAACTGTCTGAAACACAGAAACTATCACTACTGTATTAGAACAGTGAGTTTACTCAAAATACTATCAAAATAACACTTCTGAATTCACTACCAAAACATAGCAGCACCTTGTGGCTTTGTTGGAAAAGCTTGATGAATTAGAGAGCTGGAAGCTATACTACAGAGGGTTAGGGTGTTTGCCTTGCATGTAGCTGACCCAGGTTCAATCCCCAGCACCACATATGGTCCCCTGAGCACCACCAGGAGTAATTTCTGAGTGCAGAACCAGGAGTAACCTTTGAGTATCACTATGTATGACCCAAAAAGTAAATAAATAAATAAATAAATAAATAAATAAATAAATAAATAAATGTCACTTGTCTTCCCGTTATTCATCATTTGCTCGAGTGGGCACCAGTAGCATCTCCATTTGTTGAGAATGAGGTCCATTGTTGTTACTGTTTCTGGCATATCGAATATACCACAGGTAGCTTGACAGGCTCTGCCCTGGCTTTGGTTCATCCCAGGGGAGCAGTCTTTTTCTATGTCAGACCATCAACCATCCAGGGCCCATGGGGCAGAGCCCTAGGTGTAAACAAGCCTATTTCCTGTCTGCCACCTGTCAACACAGCTAGGCACTTCAGCCACACCTGCAACACCTTGAGGGGCAGGAAAACAAACAAACAAACAAATAAATAAATAAATAAATAAGAAAAACTACATTGACTATTGAGGTTGGAAGTCAACTTGCTGGCATGACATTTCCTCACACTGTGGCTCTTTACCAACTAACTGATACCTTGCACCTGGTCTCAGGATGTGGGTTTCACACCTGCCAATACCAGTAGAATCCGAGATGGTTTTCCCCAAAGGAGATTTATAAGGAACTAAAATAGTGTTTTGGGAAATCTTTCCCATTCCTCAAAATACAAAAAAATCCACTCATTTCCTACCATGTAATCCAAAATGTATAAAAAGCAAGAGATTCTCTTTAACTAGTAAGCTTGGCCCATATCCCTTTTGTTAATTTTCTTTTGCCCAGATAAGACATTTTCAAAAATGCTTTATTAACATACTCATATATATGTTCATTGCAGCTTAGTATAGTAGCTAAGGTATGGAACTAAATACCCAACCTATATGCCCAATTGTGGATGAATGGATCAGGAAGTTGCAGTATATAAACATTATTAAATATGTAGCTGTAAGAAATGACACAGTCATGCAATTTGCCACTACATGGATGGAAGTGGAGGACATCAGTTGAGTGAAGTCAGTCAGAGGGAAAGGATAGACACAAATGATTTCTCCTACTTGTGAGATTTAAGGCACACCAAGCAACAAATAGCCAAAGCTGACAGTAGTGGGAAATTGGTCCACAGAACTGAGCTTATGGGGAAGGCACAGGAGAGACCTTTGGGATCTTGGTGGAGAAAAGTGGGTACCTGGTGATGCATGTTGAAATGATGCATGCATGAAACAGTCATTAATATTGTAAGTTACAATACCTCACTGTATCACTGTATCACTGTCTTCCCGTTCAACATCGATTTGCTCGGCGGGCCCCAGTAACATCTCCATATGTCCTGTCTCATGCTAGTAGAGCTCAAGGGCATCTGCTTGCTTCAGGAACATAAAGAGCCTCAAACCATTCCATCAGGTCATGGGAATAAGGTCTATAATTGTTACTGGTATTTGGCATATCAAATATGACACGGGTAGCTTGCCAGGCTCTGCCGTGCGGGTGGCATACGCTTGTAGTCACCTCTGATGATAAAAAAAGTCACCCCGTATGTAATCCACTGCTGTTGTATCTTTAATTCAAGTCTGGTTGCATGACTGCAGCTTCCTGTACTAGTAATAAGAGTAGACACTGGCAATGGTTCACAGAGGTTGAGCACAGACTGTGGGTGTCATTGGCATTACAAATAAATGCCAATCAAGATAAATTGATGTCATCTCTAACCTCATCAGAGATGTGAGTACCAATATGCAAGTACAGATATCATTCCCATTTTACAGATAAGGAAATTGAAACTAAGATAAATAATTGGCCCTGGGTCACACAGATAAGCAGCAGAGGCAGCATCCCAAGCAGACCAGAGGCTGTAGCCTCAGAAGATTCATCGCTTTCCAAATCCCGTCCTGTCGGGATATGAAGTATCACAGCGAACTGGAAAACTTCTATTAAAACTGGAGGAAGAGTTGGGGTGCTCTGAGGGAGACCTGAGAAAGGAAGCGAGCCCACACCACATGTTTGACTGCATTCCTTCAGAGATTATTTGAGCCTCTTTTTTTTTTTTTTTTTTTTGCACTGCCAGTGTTTGGTAGCTTGAAGATGAAGCCCAGCAATGGGAGGGAAAGAGCACCATAGAAAGTGCTGGGCATACGGTCACCATTGTTGGGGCAAGGCGATGTGTGTGGTGCTCCCCTCTGGTCTGCTTGGGATACAATACCTCAATAAGATTTAAATAATATTAAATAATAACAAACCCTTTCTTGGTCTTCAACTGAGTTGATTCTTTGTAATTTCTATTCTAAGGGTATGAAAGAACATTTTTCTCTGTAACTGTCAAATCTGCAGAAGGACAGCAACTGAGCATTCATGTAAAAACAGGAATTTTTCTATGTGGAAAGATTCTTAGAGAGTAACTTGTCCACAGATTTCTTTTACAGGTGAAGAAAGCACCAAAGTGAATGTCTCTTGTTCCAGAGTGTGCACAGAATGAACAAGAGATTTGGTCTCCTGATGTCTATTGCTCTTCCCCCCCATTTATATTTTATGCCTCTTTTTCAAAGTAGCCATTATTAAACATGCTTTTAATGATCCTAATTTTAGCAAGCAGATTATTAGTGATGGGTATGTGAGTAAATGATGAAGAGTAGATTAGCCTGAACAGAGATTTGGAGATTGGCTGCATTTACTTTGGTCGTGTTCTACCTCTTGACCTTTTTCCTCTCAGCAACTGATACATTGCTGGTTCCATAGTTTCACTGATGCTATGCTAGCATGTATGACATGACTACATCCAAATAGAGCAAAAAGAAATAAAGAAGCTATTCTGACACATTTTGTTTTATTTATTGTTGTGGCTTCTTTGGGCACACCTGGCTATACTGAGGGTTTATATGTGACTGCTCAGGGATCACTTTTGGTCATGCTCAGTCAACCATTTGGGGTACTGGAGATTGAACTGGATGTGTTGCATGCAAGTCAAATCTCCTACTATTATTCTATCTCTCTGGACGATCATTCTGTTAAAACTTTTGCTCAACCAATTTTTTTTCTTATCAATGTATTTTTGCTCAACCAAAAATTTTTTCTTATCAATGTATTTTAATACTCTACTCCTATACAGGCATAATCTGTGTTAAAATTTTGTGTAATCTTCATCATCTCATACTGTGGCATAAAAATACACAGTGCCAGAATGAAAGTCGTTTGGCTGTCCTGTTCCTGGAAGATGCGAAGGATTCTTGTCTAGTCTGCATTCTGTCAAGTTCAGACTTAGTTTCTTCTGCTAATGTAGGACCATTGGATCTGTTTGTTTTGTTTAATTTCTTTTTGGCGTCACGACTGAAAGCGCTCAGGGTTTAACCCTGGAACTGTGCTCAGGGGTTTGTCCTGGCAGAACTCAGGAAACCATCTGGGGTAATGGAGATTGAACCAACCTTAAGCAAGACAAATGCCCTACTTGCTATTCTTGATGGTCCTGTTGTTCTTCAGTCCTGGTTCTTGACAAACAGAAGTAGTGATGCTGGATTTTTTTGTTGTTTTGTTTATTTTATTTTGTTTGTTTGTTTTTTTTAAATCACACCCACCCAGCAAATGCTGCTCATAGGTCACTCCTGTCTCTACACTCAGGAATTACTCCTGGCAGGGCTTGGGGGACCATACGGGATATTCGGGACCGAATCTGGGTTGGCTGCTTGCTAGACAAGCTCCCTACCTGCTGGACTATCTCTCTGGCCCCTTTGTTGTAATGTTTAGAGAAAACATCCACTCTGAGTACTTCAAACTTTCAAATAGTATTTTCACCTCTCTAGTCACATGATCGCTACTTGGCCCAATAATTGTATTTTAACCCTTAGGCATTCCTCATAAATGAGCATAGACTGCAAAATTTGAGTAGTAGGAGGCATACTTTATACTTTTTCTCAGCTGGAGTCTAGAGAGATATACAATGGGCTAGGTGCAATCTTTGCACAGAGCTGACCTGCCTTGCAAACAACTGACCTATGCTGGATTTTACAAAATCATATCTATCATACTTCTTGCTGGTGAACTATACAAATAAAATATTCTCAGAGTGCCAGTGTGAGGTATAGGAAATCAACAAACCATAATAAAAGCAGAACAGGACATGTTTTATCCAGGAAGACCCTGAAGCAGATGCAGCCCTAGTATCCAAAGTTCCTCCTTACAGAGTCAAAGTGCTCATGTTCCAGAAAATCCATCCTATCTATCTATCTATCTATCTATCTATCTATCTATCTATCTATCTATCTATCTATCTATCTATCTATCTATCTATCTATCTATCTATCTATCTATCTATCTATCCATCCATCCATCCATCCATCCATCCATCTATCATCCATCCATCCATCCATCCATCCATCCATCCATCCATCCATCCATCCATCCATCCATCCATCCATCCATCCATCCATCCATCCAGAGTGCATCTATTTATTTTTTCTTCTTTTTTGGGTCCCACCCGCAATGCTCAAGGATTACTCCTGGCTCTGCAATCAGGAATTACCTCGGTGGTGCTCAGGGGACCATTTGGGATGCTGGGGCTCAAACCCAGGCCAGCACAGACCGGCCATATGCAAGGCAAACACCTATCCGCTGGGCAATCGCTCCAGCCCCAAGTTCGCCCTATTTAGCTTCTGTTGGGGTTCCATAAAACAGAGTTTTGAACACACAGCAGAAACACCATCTGTAATTCTATGTTCACTCCAGCACTGTCACAATAGCCAGAATCTGGAAACAGCCTGAGTGCCCAAGAATAGATGACTGGATGGTACAACGATACATAGTATGGTACATATATTCAATGTAATACTATGCAGCTGTTAGGAAAAATGAGTCATGAAATTTGCCTATAAATGGATGGACATGGAGGGATCATGCTGAGTGACAAATGCTGAGTCAGAAGGAGAAGGACAGATTTAGAATAACTGCATTCATTTGTGGGCTTTAAAGAAAAATATATGGGGGGCCGGAGCGATAGCCCAGCGGATAGGGCATTTGCCTTGCATGCGGCCAGCCCATGCTGGCCTGGGTTCGATCCCCTGCATCCCATATGGTCCCCTGAGCACCACCAGGAGTAATTCCTGAGTGCAGAGCCAGGAGTAACCCCTGAGCATCGCTGGGTATGACCCAAAAAAGCAAAAAAAAAAAAAAAAAAAAGAAAAAAAGAAAAGAAAAATATGAGACTAGTATCCAAGGCCAGGAAAAACAAGGGCCAGGAGGACATGCCAGTGGTTGTATTCTACCACATGTATTTTGTAGTCAGAGAGAAGGTAAGGCAAAGTAGGAATCAGTTTGACAACAGCAGTTGAAAATATTAATGCTAGTCTAGGACTAAATATAGAAAATAGGGGTGGAGCGATAGCACAGCAGGTAGGGCATTTGCCCTGCATGCAGTTGACCTGGGTTTGATCCTCGGCATCCCATCTGGTCCTCTGAGCACTGCCAGGAGTAATTCCTGACTGAAGAGCCAGGAGTAATTCCTGAGTGTCACCGGGTGTGACCCCCCAAAAAAAAAGAAAATAGTTCAATGGGTATACATGATAACCCTTCAGTGTCTGCATTTCAAACCAGAATGCACAAAAGGAAAGAGAGCAGGAGAGGGAAAGAGTGCCTGCCATAGAGGCAAGTTGTGTGGGGTGGGTGGGGAGGGAAGCAGGGCACATTGGTTGGGAAATGTGCACTGAAACCCAATCATGAGCAGCTTTGTAATTGTCCATCACGTGGTTATTTAATTAACAAAATAAGAAAACAGTCTTGACTACATACCAGGCTCCATGGAGTTTATTTTATGAACTATCTTGTCAATTTGACACTTTTATGGTCAGAATTATAGCTGCCAAGTGTATTGGAATATTACTATATGCTGGCTAGTTCATTCCATTTCCTAGGGGACCTCTGATGTGGAAAACAAAATTATTATGAAAATATTGCTTTGCAAATGCAATGTTAGAATAAAAAGAGTAGGAAGATCTCAAGGGACATTTCTATAATCCATGACATGTTAGGAACATAATGCCAGTTAAATAGGGCCGAGCAATTCTGCCAAACAAGGTTCTACTCCCTAGCACAATTCTTAGAGGCACTTTGACATATTATTTTATTTTCACTACTTTTCCATTTATTTATTGTCTGTTGGAGTCACACTCAGCAATGCCCAGGTGTTACTCCTGGCTCTGTACTCAGGAATTACTCCTGGCGGTGCTCGTAGCACTATATGGAAAGCAGAGAATCAAACCCAGCTTGGCTGCATGCAATGCAAATGCCATACCTGCTGTCTACTGCTCTGCCCCCCCCCCCATTTTTTTTCATTGACTTTATTTTTATTTTTTATTATTATTTTTTCTTTTTATTTTATTTTCTTTTTTTAAATTTTTTATTATTATTTTTAAACAAATCATCCAGTGATTCTAGTCCCTTCATCGGATACCATGTAGCTTAATTCTCAGTGATAGCCCACCACCCTGACCACCCCAATCCTTTCCCTCTGAAACAACAAAGAACAAAACAAAAACATTATTGACACTCACCTTCTGTTTCTTCTCTGACTGTTAGAACCCTCCAAACCTTCCATCGCACATGAAACTCCACTGACATTCAATTTTTTCCTGAATCAGTTTAATGCCACCCTCTCCTATCTTTTCCTTAGAAGTAAGTTGCACTCATTGAGCAGTGTATTGAAGCTCTGCTTATTGCAACTCTGTCTAGATTATGACTCTTTGAGAGCAGAACTTCAGTATTTTCCCTTTCTTTTTTGTTCCTCGGTTTTTACATCATCCTTTGCAAATAGTATATGCATAAACTCAGTGCTAAAGACAGGATGTTAATTTAGTTTTGTTTTGTTTGGGGCCATACCCTACAGTGCTCAGGTCTTATTCCTGACTCTGTTCTCAATGATCACTCTTGGCAGGGATTAGGGGACAATCTGGGGTGTTGGGGATTGAACCCAGGTTGGCCACATGCAAGTCTTACGTTACCTACTTTGCTATCTCATTGCCCCGGACATGTCAGTAGTATGTGCTGTAGTTTTTATTTTATTACCAATAAGTCCCTGCAGTGCTCAGGCTTTTTGAGATAGGAGTCAATAGAAAACAACCTAAATGAAAAAGCTTAAGGTGAGGACTTCAGAACTAGGCTTTATCAACCAGAAACAGCTGAGTCTTCAGGACAACTGACCCCAGGGTCTCAGTCATCAGGGAGATTTTGCCTTGTCTCTGTGTCTCTTCCATATACCTCCTCAAACCAGCTTCCTCCTCACACTGGAAAAGGTGACTTTTCTCCACATTTTATGTCAGCTACAGAAAAGAAACAGAAATCTCTATTTAAGATGGATAATTCCTCAAGGAGCATATGGGATTATGTGATAGATTGTAGCACTGACCCCAATTCAGCCGGAGTGTACCCTATGATTGTGAAGTCCCTATCTTTATCTTTGTCTGGAACTTTGTGAACTTCTCCACACAAAAGATTGACTATTTTCCAACTCCTCAATTATATTTGATGAGGTGAAGATAGCTGTCTGCAGCTTCTGTGCCCAGGGCTGCAGGAGGCATCTCATTTTCTTTGATGATCTTGTTCTTTGATTATTCCATGAAAAGGACCAGGGAGTCCTCAGATCACTGGAGAGGATAAAATATGCATGTAGCACAGCCACATACCCTGGGTTCAGGCTGTATCTACTGACTCAGCCAATGACTGGATCAGTCTATGTCAGAGCAACCCAGCTGAGCCTAGCCTCAGCTATATGTTCATCAAAGAGAATAAATAACAGTCATTTTTTAATGGTCATTTGTGTGTGTGTGTGTTTTGTGTGTATGTGTGTATGTTTGGTTTGGCTTTGGAGCCACAACCAGCGATGCTCAGGAGTTTCTCCTGGTTTTGCACTCAGTACTCACTCTGGTGGTGCTTGGGGGACCACATGAGATATCAGGGACTGAATCCGGGTTTCCCTCATGCAAGGCAAGTGCTCTACTGCTGTATTAGCTCTCCACTCCATCAACTGCTGAGTTGTTACCTGAATTTTGTTTTTGTGGAATAGTTGATTAAGACAAACCAAATCTCAGTTTTGTAGCTTCATAGATACATGATCCTGGACAGGATGCCCAAGCATCTGCATTTTCTCTCAACCTCTGCCAAATAAAGTCAGTAATAGAATTTATATTGTAAAATTGTTGTTAAAATCAGATGAATTAAGACATCAATTGAGGGAATGAGTGATTGTAAGTAGGTAGGCACTTGAACACAGCTTACTGTATCTGATTCTCGGCACTCCATCTGCTCCCGAAGTCCTTCCAGGAGTGATCCCTGAGGAACAGAGTCAAGAGTAAGCCCTGAAAGTACTGGGTGTGACCTGAAAACAGAAGCAGAAAAGTTGGCTGGCATACTAATATGTCAGTTCTAGCTTTTCACATGCTTTCCCTCTAGTAATAGTATCCAGGGAGGAGAGAGGGAACTTGGCGATTACCTGGACTTTGATAGGTGTTCATCTCTAGACCAATCACCAAGGATAGAGGTGAGAAGTGTCCTAAGAAAATGCAGTTGCTATTTACTGAGATGGCTGCATGTGGTAGGTATGTATTTCCCATGTTAATACGAAAGTGGATTTTCCTGTGCTGGTGGGTTCTTGAGAACTGTATGAAAGATTTGAATACAAAATTTGGCAAATTGAAAGTTAATTTGTTGTACAGATAAATTGGTCCCTCCCCAAATGCCTAGGCCTCTCTGTTATCTGTGCGGTTTCTAACATTGCCCAGTCCAGTGTACAACTTCCCTTTCCACACTGCTCTCTCTGTCCTGAGTATATGTCTTAGCTTCCGACCATGACCACATACATGTAGGCAAGATCTCTGTGCTTCATATCTGCCACTGGGCCTCTCAATTGTACCGCAGTGGTCCCTGTTGTTCTTTCCGTGCTTAACTTACTCTCAAGCCACTACCCAGGGCACATGAGATCCTGTGCTCAGTACCTTGCGGATAACTGGGCATCAGTGCTCTGCCTGAATCTGAGCTCTCCTAGCCCTGCCCATAACCTGGGCCTCTAAGCTCAGTCTGTCCTGCCTTTGCCTGGCCTATCTTTATTGGGCCCTGTACCAGGCATGCTGCCCACCTGGAGGAGAGGGAGCGGGCAACACAGTGAACCAGCCTGAGAGAGAGAGAGAGAGAGAGAGAGAGAGAGAGAGAGAGAGAGAGAGAGAGAGAGAGGAGAGAGAGAGAGAGTGGGGGGGTAACTTTTATTTGCTTCCAAATCCCACCCTTCAGGTGTCCCTTTCTACATTATGATTGGCTACCTATTTATTTCATGGGTATGATTGGCTACCCGTGACCTGGTGCTTTCCACCTCAGCCCCTGCTGTATCATCCAGAAGACAAAGATGCTAATTCAACTTTAAGATTTAAAGTGGGTTTAGTAGATTAAAAACAATAAAAAAGAATGTACCTAGTAGCATGGTGATTTCTTAAATCATAATTTCATTAGTAAGACCTGTGCCTCATGAACTGGTTTCAGATCCTTGGCACAGAGCAAGCAGCACAATTGGATGCTGTCCATTCAATGACCAGGCACTTAATTTTAGGGATTACAAAAGTTATGTTACTTGGATTATTGCAAAAGAAAGCATCACTTTCCATATTTCAGCATGATTTTAAAAACTAAACAAGAAGTGGCTTTTTACACTCCTATGATCTATAAGGAGATTCTGAGTTAGTGCTAGCTGTTCACGTCAATTCACTGTTATTCTTGGCTCTCCATCCAGGACCTGCTGTTTCTCATTAGCTTTTATTACAGGAAAGGAGTCTTTCTGACCTGATCACCTCCAAATAAGGGATTTCCCCCACAGACTACAGCCTATTACCATCATGCCTAGGAAGTCTAAAAATGAGCAAGGTGCATCCATGCTAGTGTAGTCAGTGCTGAATGTCTTCATGGTCCTAGTTTTTCAGAGGGGACAGGCTCAGAACAAACCTTGTATTATTCTTTTCAGGTCAGAATCTGCATTGCAAATCTGTTATTAAAATGTACAAAATGATCAGCATTGGAAAGTGAGTGACTTTAAATGACTCTGACCTCCTCTGCCTCTCCTTGACTGTCACTCCTGACTGACACCAAGAACTGGCAAGAGGCCTGCCGTGCTGGGCTGTAATTAACGTGAGCCTGGGAATGCAGCAGATTCATAAACATACCTAACAAAAAACTGCTCATTACACCTGTGATTTTAGGAAATAAAGACCACCTCAATTAGTTTCCAAACCCAACCAATAAAGAAAAGCAATAAGAAGTTTTCCTCTGGCAAGAAGTGAGAAAACTGATTGTTTTCTTATTTATACAAGGAAATGCCAGCTTATTTATACAAGGTCATCATTTTATGGAGGTCTTTGTACCTTCTCGGTTCCCTGATTTGCAGCAAAGAAGACACACCCTCTGTCTAGCTCAGAGAGACAGTGGTGTGCCTCAGGGGACTGGCCTGTCACAGCACTAAAAGTTATCACCTTTGGCCCTTGCCAAAGGTGACAGGAGATGTGCTGGGTAGGGAAAGGAATTTGTAGTGTGTGAAAGAAGGAGGAAAAGAGCAAAAATAATGTCAAGTCTTGGTGCTAAAGAGATAATACAGCAGTAAGGTGATTATCTTGCACCTGCCAAGCCTTTTTTGCTTCCCCCATGTCCTCATTTGGCCCTAGTATCTCATATGTTCCCCCCAGAACTGCAGGGAGTTATCCCCCAGCTCAGAGCCAGAGGAAGTCCTGAGCACAGCCAAGTGTGTTCCCCTACCCTCAAATGTATCATGTCTCTATGTGGAGTTAAGTAATGTCGTAATTGCACACGTTCTCTCTTGATAAATAATTTTCATCCAGGTCAGGCAGAGAAGCAGGGAATTTGGAAGCCCTCTGGCAATGAGTTCTTGGGGCATAATAAAAGGAAGAAAAAGGAAATAGCAAAGTTACTCTGTTACTAGCCCTAAACTGCTAGGAGCACTGCAGCCAGGACCCACATTATAGACATGGGAACTCAGGCCCAATAAAGCAGACCCAGAGAAAGGCTCTCTGAGAGAGGTTCTAGCAGGGACAAAGGCCAGGAAAGGAATATCAAAGAAGACCATCAACTGCTCCCCTTGGCAATCAACCACTCTTGGAACCATTTTTCTAGGTAGAAAGCCCTACATCGAGCAGTTTAGGATAAACCCTATAAAAGTCAAGTTGGAACAAAGGTGGCATGAGTATGTGTTGCCTCGGGCATGTGTGCTTTAGTATTTTAATGTTGGTATTGATGTAGACAGGCAGACAGAGGGGACCCTGCATGGCCCCTTTTGCAACCAGGAATGAAGACCTGAAAAGACCCATTAACCAACAATAGACCCTGAGGAAGTTGGGTCCACCTACTTCCCTCCAGCCCTTAACTCCCCATCAACCTTTTATAGTCCAGCAGAAGATTCCAGAGTATTTCAACCCAAAGGGATAAAACCCCCTTTGGAAATCAGTCAGGGCTCGCTCTCCATCTCTGGAGCAGTCTCTGTTCTCCCTTGAGTGCGTTTCTCTCTCTTTCCCTACTCCTTACTCATCTTAAAACCTCCATGGTAAAATCTGTTTTACCTCGCTGCTTGTCTACTCCTGAAAATTCTTTTCTGCAAGGAAGACAATAACCCTGAGGAAACCCTGGGTAAGGTCTAGGACTAACTTTCCTTTCCTACAAAGAGCAATTCCTCACTCCAGTCTGAGTCCGTGGCTCCCGAAGAAATCTTCGGTGGTGGTGATGCAGGTGGGCCCTCATGGGTGGCTTATGTGAGGCCAAAGGTAAGAAAGATGGTCATTTTCTACCCAGCCGCCTCTGCCACCCGAGACCTGCTGGGCAGGCTAAGGACTGATAAAAGGCAAGTCAGCCCTAGGCCTTATCCAGGGTTACCTCAGGGTTCTTGTCTTCCTCTCAGAAAAAGAATTTTCAGGAGTCGATGAGTAGTGAAGTAAAACAGGTTTTATTAGGGAGATTTTAGGAAAGGGAAGGAGGAGGAAAAGTAAGAGAGAGAGCACACATCTCAAGAGGGGAGATGTGGGCAACACACGTGCCCAGGCACCACATGTGCTTGGCTACATGGGCTCAGGCAGCATGTGTGTCCATGCAGCATGTGCACACCGCCCTTTGGTCAGAACGGATTTTATAGATTTCACCCCAAGGTACTCTCATATGGGGTATCAACCTAGGTTGCTAGGGCCATTGCCAAATGGAGTAGACTTTGGGAGTGGTCTTCTTTGAAAATCTCCTTTTCTTGACCTCATTTTCTGCTGGATCTTCTGTCCTGGAATGTAGCCGGATTAAAGGCTGGCATGAAAAAAAGGTTGATCCAGCTTCCTTAGGGTCTGTTGTAGGTTAATGGGTCTTATCAAGTCTTGGTTCCTGGTTCCAAAAGGTGACTTTGGGCAGACTTAGGGAAAGAATTCATTGCCATGTGGGGATCCCCTTTCTGCCTGCCTACACCAGTGGGGATCAACACCTGTGCCTAGAGATCAAGTGGACATCAGGTGTGGCTTGACAGCTACCTCATGGGGTTGGTGGACTCAGGCCCACACCGTGCAGGGGCTCATGGCAGACTTTATCATTTCTAAGCCTAGCCAGCAGGTCAGGGACAGCAGAGGCAGCTGGGGAGAAAGCCACCGTCTCTCTTTCTTTCCACGTAAACCACATAAGCCACCCGCAGGGCCCACCTACGTCAGTATGTGTACTGGGGCTCCTCCTTCACTCCAGAGAAACCTACATTCTTCTCTTTAGTGTGTTACACACACATTCTCTCTGCCTTTCCTCAGAAGTTTTTTTTGTTGTTGTTTTAAATTTTTTATTTTACCACCGTGAAATATACAATTACAAAGGTGTTCATAATTGGTTCTTGGTAATACAGTGTTTCAGCACCCGTCCCTCCACCAGTGCCCATCTCCCACCACCAATGTTCCCACATTCCCTCCCACCTATCCCCAGCCTGTCTCTATAGCAGGTACTTTTTCTTTTTCTTCTCTTTCTCTCCTCTCTCTCTGTCTCTTTCTGTCTCTGTAGCTCTCTCTCTTCTTTTTATACATTGTGGCTTGCCCTATAGACATTTAGAATTTATCACATAAATCTCTTTGTGTATATTCAATGTTGAGTTCTAATCTGGCATTACCATTTCCCACACTTAGTAAAAACTGATATATATTTATATCCCATTAACGAATGCAGTCATTCTATTTTTTTTTTTTTTTTTGCTTTTTTGGGTCACCGAGCATAACCCCGGTGATGCTCAGGGGTTACTCCTGGCTCTTTGCTCAGGAATTACTCCTGGTGATGCTCAGGAGACCATATAGGATGCCGGGGATCAAACCCAGGTCGACAGCGTCCAAGGCAAATGACCTACCTGCTGTGCTATTGCTCCTGCCCAATGCAGTTATTCTATGTCTGTCCTTTTTTCTTCTTACTAATTTCACTCAGCATGATAGTCTCCATGTCCATCCCTTTGCAGGTTAATTTCAGAATTTTGTCTTTTCTGACAGTTGCATAGTATTCCATTGTGTAGGTGTACCACAGTTTCTTTATCTGGTCTTTTGTTATCGGGCACTTAGGTTGTTTCCAGATTCTGGCTATCGTGAATAGAGTTGTGATGAATAAAGATGTACAGATAGTGTTTATGCTATGTGTTTTGGGGTCTACCAGGTATATTCCCAGAACTGGTATTGCTGGATCAAATGGGAATGCAATATCTAGTTTTTTGAGGAATGTCCATATTGTTTTCCAAAAAGGGCTGGACCAGTCGACACTCCCACCAACAGTGGATGAGAATCCCTTTTACCCCGAATGCCCACCAGCACCGGTTGTTCTTGCTGTTTTGGATGTGTGCCAGTCTCTGTGGTATGAGATGGTACCTCATTGTTGTTTTGATTTGCATCTCCCTAATAATTAATGATGAAGAGCACCTTTTCATATGCCTTTTGGCCATTTGAATTTCTCTTTTTGGAAGCTCCTGTTCATTTCTTCTCCCCATTTTTTTGATGGGGTTGGCTGATTTCTTCTTGTAAAGTGCTATCAGTGCCTGATATATCCTGGATATTAACCCCTTATCATATGAGTATTGGTTAATATTCTTTTCCATTCTGTGGATTGTCTTTGTATCTTGGTCACCATTTCTTTTGAGGTGCAGAAGGTTTTCAGTTTTATATAATCCCATTTGTTTACCTTTGCTTCTGTTTGCTTTGTCAACGGTGTTTCCTCTCCCTCAGAAGTTTCAAATAAAGAAACTTTTTTACTTCACTACTCCTCTCCTCCTAAAATTCTTTTCTGCAAGGAAAGGAGAGGATATGCAAGGCCAGAGCATGGTTTTGAACTGATTTTCCTTCCCTGTAAGAAGCAAGGCTGCCAGCAGACTCTTCTCAGTCCAGGAATTTACCAGCCATTTTCGGGTGGCAGAGATGGATAGAGAAAAAGCTGTAGAATTCCTCTTCAAATTTGCTGTCTCTCATCTCCCCACTTCGTGTAAGTCATCTGCAAGCCCATACTGTCTTCGCTTGTATGTACATGGTTCAGCTTGTGGTATGTTGGAAGTAAGGGACAACAGGTGCAGAATTTTTTAATGGAGAGCAGTGAACTAAAATATTCTGAGATATTATTGCTTCAATATCAGGAATACACATGGTGGATTGTCCTGGTGCTTAATCATTAGTTCATTACAGGCAACAAAAAAGAATCAGCTTCTTAGCGTGTCTATAGAAATGCCACTGCACTTACTATACTTATGGAAATGGTGAAAGCCCAGACCCGGAAGGGTTGTGATAAGCTTTGGGACTGCACTGATCAGACAGGACCAATGGTCCAGTCACCCAGAGTGTATTTCTGTGGATCTTCCTGATGACATGATCAATGGCTTTTTTGAAAGATCTTGATTGTAGGTAAATTTACTTTCCCATCATGAGTGCCACGCTATCAGAAAGACAAATTAATTTAGCCTGAGTGACTTACTTCTCCCTTATGAATTACTTTCCAATTGTTTTTAATAGCATGTCTTTATCTTTAGCACAGGAAAACACAGTTGACCTTTAACAGTCTTTGTTATAAATGAACCCAATTGCAGCTCAGCTTTTCCACTTTCAGATCTTTATCTCCAGGCACCTTGAATCCAAGCTCATCTGAATGCAGGTCCAGCTGTCTCTCTAATGGTATCTATCCATTAATTAAACACTGGGTTTAACAGCTTGCATGCCAGCAGCTGTAAAGGATGAGAAGGCGGTTCTCCTTTAATCTACAAATATTTATTTTCTTTTGGGGAATTGGTTGGGAAAAGATGAAGTGTATAGAGTATAACCGGCTTAGAGAGAATGTGCATGTTATAGATGTTTCCTGCAGAGTCATATCAGGTGCAGTTAGTAAGCAGGAAGGCTGACTCCTAATCCCTGCAATCATAAATTATGAAGTGCTGGTTAAAGCAAGCATCTTCCCCCATCTGGTCTGAGAATATGTCTGTGTTCTCTGAGTATTTTAATGTGTGCATGTGAATGAGCTTACAGGGAGGAGCAAAATAAGTCAAATTTAATCCCACAAATATTGACTCTCTGACATATGGGATCCTGTCTGCCCAGGAGCCCAGTTATATCCTGTACATTCTTATCCTTCCTCAGTGCACTACAGAGCCCTCCTTGCTACATTTACATTTTTCCTTGTTTGTCAGAATCATTCTTCACTGGACAATCCTGGAATATCAAAGGATAGAAAATTAAATACAGTATTTAAAAAAAATTTAAAATATATTTAAAATACAGAAGCAATAGTCAGACGTGTTATCCATAAAGGTTATTCCTGGACCCTAATCATGGCCAGGAATGGCCCCCAACAAAAAAAACAAAAGAATTTCCCTTTATTCTTTTTAAAGACAGACATGGGACAGAGCTGCTACTGGCTCTCACTGTGCCCAGCCACTCATGAGGTGCCGGGAGGGCTGGCAGGTTCTAGCCCTGGCCCGCCACCCCAGCAGAGCCTCACAAGCCAGACGACCCCCAACTCCATGAGGACCTCCATTTTCCACATCCGGACTTTCCCCTCGTCAGAACTCCACCCAGCAGACCAGCCTATCACAGCCTGGCTCATCAATAAATGCTGGATTTTGAGATGACTACAAGAGTATGCTACCCGCACGGCAGAGCCTGGCAAGCTACCCGTGTCGTATTTGATATACCAGATACCAGTAACAATTATAGACCTCATTCCCATGACCTGATGGAATGGTTTGAGGCTCTTTTTTGTTCCTGGAGCAAGCAGGTGCCCTTGGGCTCTACTTGCATGAGACAGGTAATATGGAGATATTACTGGTGCCCGCTCGAGCAAATCGATGATGAAAGGGAAGACAGTGATACAGGGATATTCTTTTCCAAAGAATATCTTTCCAGCTGAGAGGCAGGCATCTGTTATGTTCAACTGTTAGTCCCCTTGGGAAGGAGAGCCTTAACAGCCCTCTACTTCCAGCTGTGTTTGAGCAGGTCTTGAACTTAGAAAGTTACAGAGAAAGTCCTGGACAAGAATGCAGAGAGACTCATTCCATAGTCAATTAAAATTAGAGTTGAGCCAAGGGGTAGCAGGAACCAAAGTTCATGCAATGTATTTATCTGTAATTTCTTCCTTACTTTCTCCATGTAGTATCATTTAAGTTATTACTCTATAAGGGCATTTTCTATAAGCATAAAAGCTATCTAAGTCTCGATATAGTTAAGTGAAGGATTTTGGAAAAAAGTGTGTTGATGAGTATTTGCATACAGCTGAAAATATGTACTAACATATTTTTAAGAGATTTACTGAACCAAAAAATTTTATACTGAACACTAAATATAGTGGGTGGTGGTTGTGTAGATGTTAGTATAATGGTTCTATCCTTATTCAGAGAGATAGTACAAAGTTGAAGATATTTGCTTATCATGTGACTAAGGTCTCATGAGATACTGGTTTGAATCCTGGTACTGCACTTGTATCCCTGAATGCACCCAGGTGTGCATCTCCCCAAACAAGCAAACAAACAAGCAAACCAATAAAACCATTCTGTTCTTAAGTTGAGAAAAAAATTGTAAAAATAAAGTGTGTCACTGTGGTAGAATTTTAATGGACTGCGGAGAGTGGAATGGTGGGTCAGGGGAAAAAGGAACCAACTCTCAGGAGCAGAATTGAGGGAGCAGAGAGAAGGACAAATAAAAGTTTCTCTGAGTGCAATGATTTATGACTTGGATTTGTGAAAGATAAGTAGTTTTGGAGGAATGTATTCTAAGCACAGTTATATTGAGAGTGATAACTATGGGAAACTTGCTGGGAAAAGTACACAGACACATACACACACACGATGGGATATTATATAGATGTATGAAAACATGAATTTGGGCCACAGGGAAAACACTAGATAGGGCACTTGTCGAGCAAGTAGTTGACCTGGCTTCAATCCCTGTGGCAGACCTGGCTTCAATCCCTGTGGCACCGCATATGGTCCCCTAAGCTTTGCCAGGAGTAAGCCCTGAGTAACACTGGGTATGGCCCCCAAAAAAAAACAAAGAAAAGATAAATTTATGTAGTTTTCTGCAATTTGGAAGGAACAGAATAAAGTAAGTCAGAGGGATGAAGGCCCAACACTGAATGACCTCACTTATCTGTAGTTTATGGGGAAACAAAACAAGAGTAGAAATAATATCAAAAAGTGAAAATAAATTTGGGTACTGGAATATGAACTAACAATACCAGATTTGACAGGGGGGTATTGGTGGACTGGAGGTGGCACAAGGACGTGAGTGGGAGATTGTGGGCTTGTTGGTAGTGGTGAGGTAATTATGTTTATCAAGGTCATAAACTTCAACACCATTGTAAATATGCTAACTTTACAATTATTTTTTAAAAGATCATAACATTGAAATTAATGTTAATGTTGATATTCTAGGTCCCATTTGTTTCCACATATGTGTAAGGCCTAGAAGATTTGGAACACAATGTTGACAGAACAAGGAGTACATCTGGTCGGCAACTGTGGCCCATGGCTCTCAGCCTACACAGTCAGACTTAACATCACCAGTAGGATGTTTGAAACTGTGACTTTAAGTGAAATGATGCATATAAATAACCATATAACCAGTCTCCTAATAACATTTTCTTTCTTTTTTTTTTTTTTGGTTGGGATTTGTTTTCTTTATTGACATAACAAAGGTATGATGAAAAAAAAAGCAATGTTATTGAGGCTCTCGTTGCAAAAGCTTATCTTGCAATCTTGCCGGTGTTCATAGCGCTGATGTGATACATCCATAGTGCGGTCATCTCCTCCTAAAACATGCTGTGGTTATAAATGACACCGTTTTGTTATAACGTTATTTGTGGTTATAGACACCTGTTGGAGGGTTAGACACCCCTCCAACAGGGAGACATAATCATGGAGAGAGCCAGTTCACTTGCTTCAGTCCATCCTTTGTTGGATGACTTATCTCTGTGCAAGTATTGATCACTGCAAAGGAGGAGGCTGTATATTCAACCCCTTCTGACAAAATGAGGAGATTTATCTGAGCACAAGAAATGAAACGAGGCAGGAAGACTGAAAATATGGCCCCAAATCAGCTACACTTGGTGAGACAGTGATATCTGAAGGCGTCTGTGACAAAAAAGGAGAAAAATAAGCAGTGTCACTTTCCAAACAGTGACCTGCTGCACCTTCAGGTGATATATGATGACAAGGGCTAGTGAGGCTACCTTTCTAAATAGTTTACGTGGGGTGTGTGTGAACAAGCCAATTTATTGTATAGTCATTGGTATTTCACTGGGTAGAGAAGTTGTAAGGATTTGTGGGTAATAAGATTTTCTTTTGGTTAAGGCTAGCAACTTGCCTGCTTTATCCCAGTCTTCAGAGCTTCCAAGACTGCAAACTGGAATGCCCATACAGTGCATCTATTCTTCTACCAATCCATGTTTAATAAAGTATACTTGATTTTTACAGCTAAAAAATAATGTAGCAATGATGCATACTCTGATTATACATTATGTGTGAATTTCAGCCTTTTTATGTTAAAGTGATATTGATCATTTGTATCACTTGTTTTCCCATTGTTCATCAATTTGCTAGAGCAGGCACCAGTAGCATCTCCATTCATTGGGAATGGGGGGCCATTATTGTTACTGGTTTTGGCACATTACCTGTGGTGTATTCAATATACTGATATATTGATATTTATAATATTTTTTAAACTTTGAATTAATAAAAACAATATACCTGAAATTTCTTTTTCTAGGGATTGCAGGGAGGTATTGCATGATGCAGGCCCTAGCCACGCAAAGTCATTCCTGTAGGAAGCAGTTTGAATTCTTAGCAGAGTTTACAAGGTGAATATCTGCTGAGACATCCTACAATTTCAATACAGAAAAATTTTCCTCTAGATATAAAAATGAACAAAGAGAGATGGGAGAAAGATCAAAGAAGCACCCTTTAGAAGTAACATATAGGAAAGAATCTAAATCTCGGTCAATAAAATCTGGCTACATTTTTTTTTAAGATTACCTCTCATCCTCTGTTAGTTGAGTGGCATATTATTAGTATTTCACACCACTGTAATGTGTTGGGGACACCTCAGGGTTCCCCAACAGTGCTGGGAAGCGAGTTCCCTTTTACCTCCGAAGCTGGCAGGGAATGGATGAAGACTCAGGAATCCGATGCAGTTTTAAAATGCTTTACTTATCACAGGTTCAGGCATACAAATCAGCAATAGGAAAAATACTGTGCTTAGGATTCCCGGCTAGAACCCCAGCCACATGTAGGCCAAGATGGTGGCCACCACGTGTTAAGGCCTTGTAAAGAGGAGACAAAGACAAGACTCCCAAGAAGGGTGCAAGCTCCAAAGAAGAGAGAGAGAGAGAGAGAGAGAGAGAGAGAGAGAGAGAGAGAGAGAGAGAGAGAGAGAGAGAGAGAGAGAGGAAGCAGTCTGGTTTTTATACCCCTGCAACTCATACCACCCACTATTATGGGAAGCAGGAAGGGTTAAATGCCCTTAGGTAATTTCTCCCAGCACCTCGCCTAGGCCCTATTATATGCTAATGTTTTGAGCCAAGATATGCCTGGAAATGCCTTTATAGGGTAGAGAAGGGGGTTTCTGAGATGGCAATTCTCTGTACCAAAGACTAATACTAATGCCAGTTAAATATTTCTCCAAGCCTTCACAAGAGTCTCGTCTACTTCACGGTAGTTTTGTATTTTAGTTGCCTTTGAGTTATCAGGGGAGTCATGCTTGTTTGCTTGGAGGCAAACAGCATTTCTCTCTGTTCTAGTTACTTAGAGATTCAACGTGGCCAGGCAAATATACTGGTGCGATATAGCTAGTCCCACGATGATTGTGGTAGCATGAGAGAATATTTATACCAGCCAGTACAGAATACATGGTCAGATAAACTGCCACATTTAAACTACCCCCTTATCTACGAAGTGACCTGCAGGAGGCATTCCAGGGCAGATGCAGAGACTCTTAGAAGAGTCCTGCAATAGTAATGTTGTGTGCATTGTCTAAACAAAATGTGACTTCAGAAAACTTTATTTTTTTTAAATACTGTATTATACCACCATGTGATATACAATTACAAAGATGTTCATGTTTGGGTGTTTGGTCATATAGTGTTCCAGCAACATCCCTCCACCAGTGCCCATTTCCCACCACCAATGTCCCCAATTCCTCCCAATCCCAAGCCTGCCTCTATGGCAGTTTCTTTATCTCTTTTCTCTCTTTCTCTTTCTCTTTCTTTCTTCTTCTCTTACACACTGTGAATTTCAATACATACATTTAGAGGTTATCATGTGTATCTTTTTTTTAAAATTTATTTTTGACAATTACAAAAATGTTAATGTTTGGGTTTAAAGCCATACAGTGTTCCAGCACCCATTCCTCCACCAGTGCCCACCTCCCACCACAATGTCCCCGATACCCCCCCCCTCACCCCTAGCCTGCCTCCATGGCAGGTTCTCCATCTCTTCTCTCTCTCTCTCTTTCTCTCTCTCTCTCTCTTCCCTCTCTTACATGTTGTGGATTGTAATAGACTTTCGACAACCATTGGTCCACTGTTCCTTTCTCTGTCTTACCTAACCTCTGCTCCCACACATTTGTGGTAGTTTCGACCTTTGGCAAGACATCATGATTCACATTTCTCCTGACCTTGGATATTGGTATCATAATATGTATATATATATATATGTATATATATTTATGTTATGCAGATAAATGCAGTCATTCTATATCTGTCTCTCTCCTTCTGGCTAATTTACTCACCATGATCCTCTCCATGTCCATCCATTTATAGGCAAATTTCATAACTTCATTTTCCAGTCATCAATTTTTGGGCACTCTGATTGTTTCCAGATTCTGGCTATTGTGAATAATGCTGCTATGAATATAAAAGTAGGGGGTGGTGTTTCTGCTGTGTGTTTTTGGCTTCTCAGATTATATTCCCAGTAGTGGTATGGCTGGGGCATATGGGAGTTCAATTTCTAGTCTTTGGAGGAATGTCCATATTGTTTTCCAAAAAGGCTGTACCAGTCGACATTCCCACCAACAGTGAATGAGTGTCCCCTTTTCTCTGCATCCACTCCAGAACTTGTTGTTCTTGCTCTTTTGGATATGTGCCAGTCTCTGTGGTGTGAAATGATATCTCATTGTTGTTTTGATTTGCATCTCTCTGATGATTAATGATGATGAGCATTTTTTCATATGTCTTTTGGCCATTCGAACTTCTTCCTTGCTGAAAGTTTCTGTTCATTACTTCTCCCCATTTTTTGATGGGGTTGGCTGTTTTCTTCTAGTAAAGTTCTACAGTGCCTGATATATCCTGGATATTAACCCCTTATCAGATGGGTATTGGGTGAGTATTCTTTCCCATTCTGTGGACTCTTTTTTGTATCTTGGTCACTGTTTCTTTTGAGGTGCAGAAGCTTTTTAGCTTCATATAGTCCCATATGTTTATCTTTTCTTCTAACTGTTTTGTTAGTGGTGTTTCTTTGAAGATATCTTTAGCTTCAATTTCGTGAAGGGTTTTTCCTATATTTTCCTCAATGTACTTTATAAATTCAGGTCTGATATTGACATCTTTAATCTATTTTGATCTGATTTTTGTGCATGGTAATAGTCAGAGGTCTAAATTCATTTTTTTTACATGTAGATGCCCAGTTTTCCCAGCACCACTTGTTGAAGAGGCTTTCCTTGCTCCATTTCATACTTTTTGCTCCTTTATTGAAGATTAATTGTTCATGTATTTGAGGTTGGTTGTCAGGTTACTCAACTCTATTCCATAGGTCCACAGGTCTAAAATCTGTCAATTTTTATAGTGCAATAACACAATGAAATATTGCTCTACATGAAAATTAATAGCAATGCATGCGACATGGTACTGGTTTCAGTATGTGCTTGTAAGTCTGAAACATTCTGACAAGGAGAGGGGATTCTGAACAATCATCCATCTGAAAACTGTGATTGAGGGTTTGTTGTAGAAGTAGGCACTTACCACTGTTGTACAAGGTAAAGCAATATATGACAAGCATCTTTTAACTTATGCACATTTCAAGCACACTCAAAAGTGAAAAACAAAACAAAACAAGGCCAGAATATGAATCAAAATGGAGGTATCCATGTGTGGCGTGTACAAGACCCATTTCTGAGCCCACTGCATGACCTTACAATGTTAGTGTGGTTGTGTCGCCCTGGTGCCTCCTGACCCATGTCAGCTATCAGTCACTAAGTAGGCATGGCTTCTATTTTAAACATTTTTAAAAGGTAGGAAATATAAATTTCTCTCCACTTTAAATAACACAGCTTGCCTTAGTGTAGGTGGATAACCCAATGACTGATTGAGCTACCTGTTGATCAAGTTTATACATCCCTCCTCAATGGACTTCTTGTCTCTATGCACTAAAATATGCAAAATAAGAGGAAAGTAGTTTATAAAATGTATTGGATCACTGAATTATCAGGTTATGAAGTAATTCATGAGTTCTGAACAAGCATACAACGTTCCAACACTAAATCACCAGTAACCACTTCTACCAAAGTCCCCAGTTTCTTTCCAATCCCTCCACCTATCTCTTTGGCAGCTCTCTTCCCTTTTTTTTTTTTTTTCCTCTAAGGCACTGTGGTTTTCAATACCATTACTGGAAGCATATTGTGCATATCACTTTACCTCCTTCCAGCACCCAAGAGGGAAAAATTGAGTGAAAGCAGTTGTGTGGAATCAAATGGTAATAGTACATAAATATGTTTATATATCTGTTTGGACAACCATTATCCAAGAGGAATATGCTATTACCATTACTCAATGAGACCAGCTATTTCCACGTGAAGCTACCTGTAATGCTGTTCTGAATAAATTCAGTCATTTCAACCATATGGAATTCCCAAGAATCGGGTTAGAGTACATCTTAAATTCCTTTCTCACGTAGAGCTTGTAGGTGAGTGGAACCAGATTATGTAAAAAAAAATTCACTTCCAGTTCTCAGTAGAAGTTTGTGTGAGAAACCAACCTAGTTTTTCCTCTAGATTAGTCATGTTTGACATTTCATATAAAAATATATGTGCACAAGGTTTATGTTTAACTGGTTAAATTGAACATTTTTGATTGGAATTTATTAAATTTACCAAAAATCCTCTGCACAGGATCATTGAACACTATAGGTCTATCAGACCCTGCTAGACACTAGAAATATAAATATGAGATTTATGTCTAATTGGAGAAGGAAATACATGAGGTAAAGTTATAATATGGCTTGTTAGCTGCAATGAACACTAGATGAAGGACAACCATGCGAGAAAGCTGGCTTCTGAAAAGGATTCAGCACAATCGACCATATCCACACAGTAACCAAGCTCACTGAGTTTTGTAGGGAGTACAAGATGCCGCTCTGTCTCATGTTCATTGATTTAAAGAAAACCTTTGATTTTGTGGAGACTGAAGCAGTCATCGAAGTCCTAGCAAAATAGGGTGTTCAAACCCAATACATCAAGATCCTTTGTGAGCTGTCTTACGGATTCACCACCAGGATCTCACCATTCTACAAGGAAGTGATCATTGATGTGAAAAGAGGGGTTCAACAGGGTGATACCATTTCACAAAAACTCTTCAGTGCCACCCTCAAGAACATTATGTGACAATTAGAATGGGAAGGAATGGGAGTGAAGATAGATGGTTGGCAACTACACCACCTCCTCTTCACTGATGACATCATTCTAATAACACCAAACATCAGCCAAGTGGCACAAATTCTGGCTGACTTCAACCGAGAATGTGGAAAGATAGGTCTATAGCTGAATCTAAAGAAAACTATGTTTATGAAAAATGAACTAGATCCTGAGGCCCCATTCACTCTCAATGGAACAAACATCTCTGAATGCAGCAGTTATGTGTACCTAGGTCGAGAAGTCAACATGATGAATGACCTAAAACCTGAGCTGCGCAGGAGGAAGAGAGCGGCATGGAACGCCTTCAGAGGCATCGAAGAAATAGCTAAAAAGGACAAAGAACCTCCGGCTCCGGGCACATCTCTTCGACTCCACCATTCTCCCTGCATTAACATACGCCTCAGAGACCTGGGCCCTACGAAAGCAGGATGAGAATGCTATTCGGGTCTCCCAGATAGGAATTGAAAGAGCTATGCTTGGAATATCACGCCTCACTCAAGTGAGTGAAGGAATCCAGAGTTCTGACCTCCGCCGCTATTCCAGAATCAGGGACCCTGACTCGTTTGCTAAGGCATCGAAAATCAGATGGGCTGGACATGTAATGAGATTTGGAGACAACCGCTGGACTAGAGCTATTACTGACTGGATCCCACGGGATGTCAAAAGATCACGTGGCCGCCTACCTACAAGATGGTCAGACTTCCTTGTCTGGACCCTGAAGGAACGATTTGAGGCTTTTCATATTCCTGAATCACCAGATGCCTTGGGCTACATTGGCACATGATAGGGTCCAATGGAAATGTTACTGGCGCCCGCTCGAGCAAATCAATAAATAACGGGATTCAAGTGATCAAGTGATCAAGTGATCAAGTGATAGCTGTAATGAAGTGAATCCATTCAAGGTCTAGTCACCAGAAGATACATAAGCTTATACACATAATTGAAAACACGTTTCTGGGACTGGGGAAATAGTATAGCAACCATGCTACCCACTGTTTGCCTTCCACGTGGCTGAGCCTGGTGGTTCCATTTACCCCATATGATCCTGCCAGGAAGGATCTCTGAAACCAGAGACAGGAATAAACTCTGAGCAGAGTCCAGTGTGGCCCAAAACCACAATGTAAAATATATCTCCACTTAATTCAGCTAAAGGAATCTACCTTAATTCAACTAAAGGAATCTACCTTATAGATATTTTTCTAAGCTTTCCCCAGAATGAACTTTACCATATTATAAAATCACAACGTAGCAGTTCAGACATTAGTCTTGGGAAGCCATGGTTAGGGAGTAAAATACTTTATAATGTTATGCCCTTCCATTTGTGAAATCTCTCCTGTTGTCATTCTTGAGAGGTTTCTTGTATTTCCAATTAACTTTGCAATAAAAATCAGAGTCTATTTGACAAGCTTATCAAATCTGTTCACTGAGAAAAATAATTCCATGTGAATGTTGTGTAAGAAACAACCGGATTTAAACTTTTTAGGAACTTTTGAAATAAAGGGATAAGTTGTCAATGAATAAACATGAGTGCTCCTGGCATGCTAAAAATTATGAGATTTTTCCCTTCCCAATTTAAATTATTCCTTTTTTGCCAAGTTCATTTACTTTTAATTATAGCACGTAAATAAACCACATAGGAAAACAATGTATATGTGCATGTTAATTATGCATTGAAAGGCAAATAGATCTAATAGATTGAACAAATATAAATAAATGAATAACATTCTTTATTTTTTGTTGTAACAAGCACGCCCAGATTTACTTTAGCAGTGGTATAAAAAAAAAAAACAAAAGGACTACTGTGTTAGGTAAATATAATACTATGTTCTACCCAAATAATGGAGTCAAAAACAAGAAACCAGATTTGTAAATAATTTTTTGTTTTAGAATTTGATATTTGGGGTCCTTTAGAACGTGAATGTCGTTGCTTCCAGAGGGCTTTGAAGTTAGCATTGTGCCACCTGCTGGAGAGTATGACGATGTGCGTCTGCTCCAGGATCAGGTCAACACTCATTTGAACTCACTTTTAATGCTTCTTTGGGATAATGGTAACAATACCGATTGCCTCAGACCATTTTCTTTTGAATTCCTTTTATCTTCTTTCTTTATCTACTGCCAGAAAGATGGAGAAATTATGAAATTTCATTTATTTTTAAAATCTGATATCTAGAAGAAACGACCTTTGAAAACAAATGAGAATTAGGGGTCAGTGAGTGCTCAGGACGCAGGGCTCCCTTTTATATGCTTGTTTGAGTGTCTGTGTCCTTAAGCAGGGAACAAAAAATAAAGCTGTATAAACTGATCTACAAATGTCTTATTTTTTTTTTGGTTTATTCTATCATATCCTATAAATGAGGGTCTAGACATAATTCAGACAAATTCTGTCTGATAAAGAAAAGAAGGAAATGAGTCCTGATTTAAAAAAAGAAAGAATTGATAAAATAATGAATATTTATAACATTACGCTTAAGGAAAGATAAACGTTTCAAAATGTCATTCATAATTTCTTTACTAGGATAACCAGACTGACTTTGAAATTCAATCATTGTCTGAAATTCTGTCATAGTGTGGAATGGATTCAGACTAGTTTATTGCAGATCAGTCAAACTATAGGAAAATTCCCAAAGGACATTTTCTCTTTGGGTGAACAAGTGCGGAGTGTTCTGGTTTAGGTTTGGAAATTTCTGGAACACTGCCTCAGGGAGAAAAATGCAGTGCTTGCTTTAGTGGTAAAGATTTTTCTCCAACTCTTTATTTAATTTTTTGCCATTTTGGATGTGTTGTGATACTGCAGTAGGGTGTCATCTGTATTTGTAACTTTAAGCTTAAATCCATTTAGCTGTACTGTCCCATTTCAACAAGTTAAAAATATGAACTGGAGATACCTTAAATGATAGATCACAGGCCAGTTCATCTCCAGTATACTCTATGAGCACTGCCAGGTGTGAGCCTGGTGGCCCCAAAGCACTGGACTTAAGGCCTGAGCATCAACTGGCCAAGAGTCACCTGTAATGTTATATCCAGAACCTTTGGATGTCTGGACCATATTAAAGAAAAAATTGTGAGGGCATAGGAAGTAGGTCAAAGAGCTAGAGTGCATGCCTTGCTTGTGGGGGTCAGTAATCTATCCCTGATTCACCATCACCACCAGGTGTGGCCCTCAGGGCCCCTGGGTAATGCTAGGGTGGCCCTAATAGCCCCCAGAACTGTGGGTCTGAGTGCTGAACACACACTTAGGGATGAACATCACTGAGAGTAGCCCCAGGCTCTCCAACCATGGTTGTGGAGGGTTTCCCCCAAAGAAACAAATGAAAAGTATTTGAAGTGGCAAGTCTCTAACTTATAAATTGTATGGTTCCTTGGTTCACATAAAGTCAGATAGCAAGCTAACATTTTATTCTTTCATGTACTGGATAATAGGTCATCGGGATTGGAGCATGGGAGAGGGGCAAAGGTCTGGAGACTAGGAATGTACAGCACTGACAGCTTGTAGCAGTCTTGTTATGCAAGATCAGTTGCTCAAGAGATCTGTTAAATCTCACATTTGCTTCCTATCTGTCACGGGTTTTGGTCACTCCAACAGATGCAGATGACAAGAGGTAGGCATCCGTAACGAAACAGAATCTTGAATCTTAGGTAAACTTCTGTTTTTGTCCCCTTTCATTAACCTCAATACTGGTTCCCATTTTAGGAATTTTCCAAATAATTTTCTCTGGGCTAATTTGGCCCAGAAGAGAAGGAGTTCTATGGAACATTGGGGGGAAAATAAAGAATTCTTTTGAATGACAAGAATTTTAAAGGATACTTATGACCACAATAGACCCTAGCTAATTCAGAGAAAATAGCCATGGAAGTATGGAAAGAGTCTTCTTCAATCACAAGAAACAGCTGCCAATAACAATTTTTTTTTCTATTTGGGTCACACCCGGCAATGCTCAGGGGTTTCTCCTGGCTCTGCACTCGGGAATCACTCCTGGCAGTGCTTGGGGGACCATATGGGATGCCGGGGATCGAACCTGGGCGGCATGGGCCAGCCGCGTGCAAGGCAAAGGCCCTCCCGCTGGGCTGTTGCTCTGACCACTGCCAATAACAATTTTTAACATATCACCCTGGTATCTTAGAAAGCATATTTGTTTCATAGATACACTTTCACCTGATACATGCAGTGTATAATCATTTGAAGTAGATTTTGTACCTATGAATATTTGAAGCTTGGAAAACTACATTTCCAACACATTTCCCAGGTGATTCTTAAATTACAACCCGTCTGAATAAGAATTTAGGTTCCGAAAGAAGATGTCAACCCAGGAATCTGGGGTCAACGGAGAATTGTGCAGCCTTCTATTACATCCTCCCATAACTCTTTCATGGTGGGTAATTGGAGATGTCAAGGCTTAGTAAATTTGTAGACTTCTCAGGCAGAGAACAGTCCATTTCCTCTTCAATGGATCTATATTTGTGTGAGAGTTCTCAGTTGTTTCAACTTCCATTTCATATGCAACCACTAAGAAACTTTTCTCTGATTATTGTATCACTCTCCTAATAGCATTCACGGTTTATTATTATAAATAACACATGGTTATTATTGTTTTTCGTTTGTTTTTAACCTTTCCTGCTCCAACCTCTACTTCTTCATGTAGTTCAATAAAATGACTAGAGAATGTGGTATTACTCAGGGCAAATGCTGTCTGTATTACCCCAGCCACCAGGCAAATTGGGCCCTCCAGAACCATAAAGGGGACTGTTTGGGAACCATCAAGGCTGGTCAGGGATGATCAGAGACTCTGTGGCATTGGAAATGAACCCATGGTTGACTGCCCTTAGGGTTGAAGTACCCCCAGATCCCCTAAGGTTATTTATTTATTGTGAAGCAAGTTAGGTTTATTAAAACTTATTTAGAAAGATGTGAGAGGAGATAAAGAGAAGTACATTCTCAAGATAGAACACAGTCTTCTCCAAAGTAGAAATAGGCAAGCAAAGAAACAGAGACTAGAAAGCGAGATACATGTTCAAGGGAGAACATGGTCTTGAAAAGAAAGTTTTATTTCTATTTTAAAAAATTTCTTTTCATTCCAGTACCCCCTCTTCAGGACAGATACTTTATCTTATTCTTTTTCTTTAATCAATCAATCAATCAATCAATCAATCAATCAATCAATCAATCAACCAACCAATCAATCAATCAATCAATCAAAACCTGGGGCCAGAGCGATAGTCCAGCGGGTAGGGAGTTTGCCTTACAGCGGCCGGCCTGTGCCTGCCCAGGTTTGATCCTTGGCATCCCATATGTTCCCCGAGCACTGCCAGGAGTAATTCCTGAGTGCAGAGCTAGGAGAAACCCCCAAGCATTGCCGGGTGTGATCCAAAAAAAGCCAAAAAAAAAAAAAAAGAAAAGAAATGAAAACCTTCAGAATGAACAGAGAAAGGCAAACTTAGTCTCTGGAAGAATAAAAAAGTCGTAACATAGTTATTTGTGTTAGTATATGTCGGGCGCTCCGCCGGGTCCCCGACAGTGCCGGGAAGCGAGTTCCCTTCTACCTCCGAAGCAGGTGAGGAATGGGTGAACACTCAGGAATCCGATGCGGTTTTAAAGGGCTTTACTTATCACAGGTTCAGGCATACAAATCAGCAAAAAGGAAAAACCCGATGCTTAGGATTCCAGGCTAGAACCCCAGCCACGTGTAGGCCAAGATGGCGACCACCACGTGTAAAACTTCCAAGGGGAATAAATGCTCACAAGGCGAGATCCCACCGGGAAGAAGACCGGGAGAGCGGGAACCGGCTAGTTTATACCCCCATAAGCAACTCAGACCTTCCTCCCATTGTTATGGAAAGCAGGGGAGGGTCCAATGCCCTCAGGTAGTCCCTCCCTGCATCTCACCTAGGGCCTTTACTGTGCTAATGTTTTGAGCCGGAATGCCTTTGAAATGTAGAGAAGGGGGTTTCTGAGATGGCATGTCACTGTACCAAAGATCAACACCAATGCCAGTTAAATATTTCTCCAAGCCTTCACAAGTCTCCTCTACTTCATTGTAGTTTTATATTTTATCAGGGAGCCATGCTTGTTTGTTTGGAAGCAAACAGCATTTCTCTCTGGTCTAATTACTTAGGTGTCCTTACGTGGCCAGGCTAATATGCTGGTAAGATCTAGCTAGTCCCACGATGATTGTGATAGCATGGGAGAATATTTATACCAGCTAGTACAGCATACATGGTCGGATAAACTGCCACATTTAGACTACCCCCTTATCTACGGAGTGATTTGCGGGAGGCAATCCAGAGCAGATGCAGCGGCCCTTAGGAGTCCTGCAACAAGTATATATGCGTGGGTGCTAGTGCGTGCATGTGTGTGTTCATGCTTGTATGTGTGTATGTGTGTGTCTGTGTGTGTGTTTTCAGCTGTGTGGCTGACTAACTGACAGTATCAGTACAGAACCAGTCAAAAGGTTCTGAACTGCTTTCAAGACTCTATTCAGACTATTTCCAAGCACTACCCTTTGGAGAATAAAAAGTCGTAACATAGTTATTTGTGTTAATATATATGTGTGTGGGTGTTAGTGCATGCATGTGTGTGTTCATGCTTGTATGTGTGTATGTGTGTGTCTATGTGTGTGTTTTCAGCTGTGTGGCTGACTAACTGACAGTATCAGTACAGAACCAGTCCAATGGTTTTTGAACTCCTTTCAAGACTCTATTCAGACTATTTCCAAGCACTACCCTTTGGCCAAGCTCAGTCAACCCTTCTCTCTGTTTTTCTAACTCTATCCTGCAAGGCTCTCTGCTCCTCCAACTTGCTCCTGCCAGCCAGGCTGAGAACCCAGTCTCAACTGACTCATTCAACTGTTTTTTTTCCAACTCTTATATATCCCCATGATTAGGATATTGTCCATCCCTTTAACTCTTTAATGCTATCCCTTTAACTCTTAAAGGGACCCCAACATATGTTTATGCGGATGTGTACAGGTCATATACATGTAAAGCATGCACTTCTCTACTGAGTCAGTACTTTACCCCCTAATAATTATCTTTCATGAAAGTCTAGTATTATTCAGATAACTAGTAGGTTTCTCTGGGAGAGATCTATGGAAGCAAAGATTTAAACGAATAAAAAAAAAAGATCATTAACTTGAAAGCAAAGAGGGAGACAAGAAGCAAATAATGAATAGGAAAAAAAGGAAGTATAGAGATTTATATCAATTAACAACATATACTTATTTTTACCTTAATGAAACTTAGATATATCTGTTTTGAGCTAGTCAGAGATCGCTTCTTGGCCTTTTGGCTAAGATCAAGTGAACTAGTCAGAGTGTGTTAAGATTAAGGGATGGATCCAGAGCTTCAGAGCTGGGATTCCAGGCACATGCATATAGACAACCTCTATCTGAAATGTTAGGAAAGATTCTCCCTGCCAGCTTCTGAGGACTGAAGATGGGAGTTTATCTTTCAATGCTTTACATACTCTTTTTTTGGGTCACTATCACTATCACTATCTTCCCGTTAATCATCTATTTGCTAGAGCGGGCACCAGTAATATCTCCATATGCCCTGTCTCATGCTAGTAGAACCCAAAGGCATCCGCTTGCTCCAGGAACATAAAGAGCCTCAAACAATTATATTAGGTCACGGGAATGACCAAATATAAATGTTACTGGTAATTGGCATATCAAATACTACACAAGCAGCTTGCCAGGCTTGCCATGCGGGTGGCATACTGTTGTAGTCACCTTTAAATAAAACATTTCTTCATGAACCGTGGTGGCCGCTAGCGGCCGAGCGAGCCGGGCTGTGATAGTCTGGTCTGCTGGGTGGAGTTGTGACGAGAGAGAAATCGGATGTGGAAAATGGCGGGCCCCATGGAGTAGGGGAGGGTGGTCTGGCTTATTGTGAGGCTCTGCTGGGCTGGCTGGCAGGCCAGGGCTAGAACCCGCCATGCATCCTGGGCGCCTCACGAGCAGCTGGGCACAGGGAGAGCAAATAGCAGCTCTGCCCCATGTCTGAGAGTCTCTGGTTCAGCATACCTGGGCCGGATTGAAAAAAAAAACTGCTGCAGGGTGGCTGTGGATGATCCGGGCTGTGATAGTCTGGTCTGCTGGGTGGAGTTGTGACGAGAGGGAAGTCGGATGTGGAAAATGGCGGGCTCCATGGAGCAGGGGAGGGTGGTCTGGCTTGTTGTGAGGCTCTGCTGGGCTGGCAGGCCAGGGCTAGAACCTGCCATGCCTCCTGGGAGCCTCATGAGCAGCTGGGCACAGGGAGAGCAAGTAGCAGCTCTGCCCCATGTCTGAGAGTCTCTGGTTCAGCATACCTGGGCCGATTGAAGAAAAAAAAATGCTGCAGGGGGGCTGTGGCTGTGGATGATCTGGGCTGTGATAGTCTGGTCTGCTGGGTGGAGTTGTGATGAGAGGGAAGTCCGGATGTGGAAAATGGTGGGCCCCATGGAGTAGGGGAGGGTGGTCTGGCTTGTTGTGAGGCTCTGCTGGGCTGGCAGGCCATGGGGCAGAGCTGCTACTTGCTCTCCCTGTGCCAAGCTGCTCGTGAGGTGCCCAGGAGGCATGGCGTGTTCTAGCCCTGGCCTTTCAGCCCATCAGAGCCTCACAACAAGCCAGACCACCCCCCCCCCCTACTTTTTTGGGTCATTTTATTTTATTTTCTTACAAAGTTGTTCACGATGATTTGTTACAGACTTTCAATATTCCAAAACCAATCCCACCAGATTTATGGGCTCTTAAGAACTGAGAGTGTCCTGGCTACTCTGGTGTGTGTTCAGGAGTGACCCCTATCAGAGCCTAAGGAGACATATGCCACTGGGAATGGAGTTGTGAATCGAACATACACCAGGCAAACACTTTGCTGCTTGTACTATCCCTTCAGTTCCTACAATTTTAAGCAAAAATAAACTCAATATCAAAAGCTAAATATGTTCAGTAGTACTTTTCATTGTTTTTTAATGATAATTGTATTAATTATTTAGAAAAATTTCCCATAATTAGGTTGATCCACTTTCCTCCTCTCATATATGTGTTTAGATATCACTATCTTCCCATTCATCATCTATTTGCTCGAGGGGGCACCAGTAATATCTCCATATGTCCTGTCTCATGTTGGTAGAGCCCAAGGGCATCTGCTTGCTCCAGGAATATAAAGATACTCAAACCATTATATTAGGTCATGGGAATGACCTAATATATTGTTACTGGTATTTGGCATATCAAATACGACATGGGCAACTTGCCAGGCTTGCCGTGCTGGTGGCATACTCTTGTAGTAACCTCTAATACAGCATTTTTTGATGAACCGCACTGCTACAAGCGGCCACACGAGCAAGTCTGTGATAGGCTCGTCTGCTGGGTGGAGTTCTGACCAAAGGGAAGTCCGGATGTGGAAAATGGTGGCCCTCATGGAGTGGGTGGACATCTGGCTTGTTGTGAGGCTCTGCTGGGGTGGCAGGCCAGGGCTAGGATCTGCCATCCTTCCCGGACACCTCGTGAGGGGTATGCACATCAGGAAGAAATTACACTACTAAACATATATGCACCCAATGAGGGCCGAGCAAAATACTTAAAACAACTTCTAATAGAGCTCAAATAAGACATTAACAGTAGCACAATAATAGTTGGAGACTTCAATACTGCTTTATCAACTATTGATAGATCGACAAGACTGAAACTCACCAAAGAAATACTGGTCCTGAAGAAAGAAATGGAAGGAAGAGTTAGTTGATATACACATTTCTTCATCCCCCAAAAGCTGAATGCACATTTTTCTCCAGTGCACATGGAACATTCTCCAAGATAGACCACATGCTGATCCATAAAACATACATCAATAAAATAAAAAGATAGAAATTGTGTCAAACATCTTTTCAGACCATGATGCACTGAAAAAGGAAGTTAACCATACACATAAAAGGGGAGTCAAACCAAACACCTGGAAAATGAACAGCTCATTGCTGAACAACAAATGGGTCATAGAAGAGATCAAGCAGGAAATACAAAGATTCCTGGAAACAAACGAAAATGTAGACACCAACCAGCAGAACTTGTGGGACACAGCAAAGGCAGAGTTAAGAGGAAAGTTCATTGCTCTGCAAGCATTCATCAAGAAAAAAGAAAAGGTCTACATAATTAACTAACTTCACAGTTCAAAATTTTAGAAAAAGACAAACAAAAGGAGCCCAATCCAGGTAGAAAGAGGGAAATAAAAAAGCATTCAGAGTAAATCAATGAGCTGAAAAAAAAATATAAAAAAAATACAAAAGATTAATGAAACCAAGAGCTGGTTCTTTGAAAAAATAAAAAAAGATCAGCAAACCACTCACAAGACTTGTGAGGACAGGGAAAGAAAGAACTCAAATAAACAGAATCAGAAATAAAAAAAGGGATGGCACAACAGAAACCACAGAAATCCAAAAGATCATCAGAGATTGTTACAGTCTGTATGCCATGAAAAATGAGAACCTGGAAGAAATGGATAAATTCCTGAAGCCCTATAACCTCCCAGGTCTGAAACAAGAAGACCTTTAGTACCTGAATAAACCTATCACCATCGAGGAAATTGAAACAGTAATCAAAAGTCTGCCCCAAACACAAAAGCCAAGGTCCAGATGGATTCACTAGTGAATTCTTTCAAACCTTTAGGAGGACCTACTCCTTGTCCTTCTCAATCTCTTCCAGAAAATAGAAGAAGTACTTGCCATAGCATCAGAGAAGAAAGGGACATTAAGGGCATCCAGATAGGCAAGGAAGAAGTCAAGCTATCACTATTTGCAGATGACATATTATACCTAGAGAACTCTAAACTCTCAGCCAAAAACTCCTAGGAACAATAGATACTTAGAGTAGAGTGGCAGGGTACAAAATCAATACCCAAAAGTCAGTGGCTTTCCTATATACAAATAACTAAAGAGAAGAAAGGGATATTAAGAAAATGGTTCCATTCACAATTGTGCCACAGAAAGTCAAATACCTAGGAATCAGCTTAACCAAGTGTGTAAAGGACCAGTACAAAGAAAACTACATGACACTGCTCCAAAAAATAAAGAGGACACAAGGAATGGAAACACATTCCCTGCTCATGGATGGGGAGAATCAACATTGTCAAAATGGTAATACTCCCTAGAGCTTTGTACAGATTCAATGGTCCCTATAAGGATACCATGAAATTCTTCAAAGAAATTGACCAAACCCTCCTGAAATTTGTATGGAATAATAAACCCCTACAGATAGCTAAAGAAATGTTTGGGGAAAAAAACCAGGCATCACCTTTCACAACTTCAAACTGTACTACAAAGCAGTAGAAATTAAAACAGTATGGTATTGGAATAAAAACAGACCTGTGCACCTATGGAATAGAGTTGAGTATCCCGACACCCATCCTCAAACACATGATCATTTAATCATTGATAAAGGAGCAAAAAGTGTGAAATGGAGCAAGGAAAGCCTCTTCAACAAGTGGTGCTGGGAAAACTGGACCTCTGTCTATCACCATGCACAAAAAATCAGATCAAAATGGAATAAAGATCTCAATATCAGACCTGAATCCATAAAGTACGTCTAAGAAAATATAGGAAAAACCCTCCACAACATTGAAGCTAAAGGCATATTCAAAGGTGAAACACCACTAACGAAGCAACTAGAAGCAATGATAAACATATTGGATTACATGACACTAAAAAGCTTCACCTCAAAAGAAACAGTGACAAAAGAAACAGAGTCCACATATGGGAAAGAATATTCACCCAATACTCATCTGATAAGGGATTGATATCCAGGATATATCAGGCACTGGTAGAACTTTTACAAGAAGAAAACAGCCAACCCCATCAAAAAATGGGGAGAAGAAATGAACAGAAACTTCAGCAAGGAAGAAATGCGAATGGCCAAAAGGCATCTGAAAAAATGCTCATCATCATTAATCATCAGAGAGATGCAAATCAAAACAACAATGAGATATCATCTCACACAGAGAGACTGGCGCATAATCAAAAGAGCAAGAACAACATGTGCTGGCGATGGGGGAAAAGGGGACTCTCATCCATTGTTGGTGGGAATGTCAACTGGTATAGCCTTTTGGAAAATAATATGAACATTCCACAGAAGACTATACATTGAGTCCCATTTGACCCAGCCATACCACTCCTGGGAATATTCCCTGGGAAGCCAAAAACACACAGCAGAATCACCATCTACACTTTTATTTTCATAGCAGCACTATTCACAATAGCCAGAATCTGGAAACAACCAGTGTGCCCGAGAACTGATGACTGGGTAAAGAAACTTTGGAACATCTACACAATGGAATACTATGCAGCTGTTAGGAAAAATGAAGCTATGAAATTTGCCTATAAATCGATGGATATGGTGAGTATCATGTTGAGTGAAATTAGCCAGAAGGAAAAAAGACAGATGTAGCATGACTGCATTTATTTGCATGACAGTTATATCTACACTATCTCTATCTATCTATCTATCTATCTATCTATCTATCTATCTATCTATCTATCTATCTATCTATCTATCTATCTATCTATCTATCTATCTATCTATCTATCTATCTATCTATCTATCTATCTATCTATCTATCTATCTATCTATCTATCTATCTATCTATCTATCTATCTATCTATCTATCTATCTATCTATCTATCTATGTGTTCTATGATACCAATATCCAAGATCAGGGAAAACATGGATCAAATGATCTTGTCAAAGGTAGAATCTATCACAAATGTGTGGGAGTCAGAGGTTAGGTAAGACAGAGAAGGGAACAGTGTGCTAATAATTGTCGAAAGTGATAATACCAGCCTAGAAGTGAGCATTGAATGCAGGCAAAATGATATACATGGTAACATCTAAATGTGTGTATTGCAATGCATAATTTGTAAGAAAAGGAAAAGAGAGAGAGACAAAGGGAGAGAGAGAGAAAGAGAAAGAGAGAAAAGAGATTAAGATCCTGCCATAGAGGCAGACTAGCAGACTAGGGGAGGCGGGAGGGAATCAGGGACATTGGTGGTGGGAAATGGGCATTGGTGGAGGGATGGGTGCTGGAACACTGTATGACCAAAATCCAAACATTAACATCTTTGTAATTACATATATCATGGTGGTATAATTAAATATTATAAAAATTAGTCTTCCTGTGTCATAAACCAGTTGTTAAGATTTTTTTCCATTCTGGCACATCCATCAACCATTTGAACCTGATCCTCAGAATTGACAGAAAAACATCTATGCACATAAATATACTGAGCTTATCCATACATATCATTTTAATAATGATCTTCTGCACTCCTCGGGAGAATCTCTAGAACCACTGTAGCTAAATTATATAGGACAATGTTTCCTGAGGGCTTAGTGATCTTGGAATTAACTATGTACTATGGCTTAGAAAAATAAGTTTTGAGTAATATCAATAGGATGGTGTCTATACTGTTAATGCCTGAATAATGTCCTTTTGAACTTCAGAGCCCCAAGTAAAGGCAATAATTTTTTCCTATAGGTGGATTCCACATTCACAGACTCAGTCAACCACAGATATCAGGTGACCAAATCCTAGATACAAAAACACTTATAAGGATAAGTTAGTTGCAGTTTTTTAACAATTGTGGTGATCCTCACTAGATAACCCTTTCCCATTGCTATAGGGTAAATTCTATGTATCTAACTGGAGTTTGGACCTATTGGTTAGTCAGTGTTGCTTTATATTATTTTGCTTTGAATGTAATTCAGAACATCACATCTTAATGTATACCCAGGAATGTACAAGAGTGAAGTTGGATAACATCTATATTTAAACCCAAAGTCTAAGATCCAGGATAGGTAACATATATCAATGTGTTGGGATCTAGTATAAAATATTACATGGGCATTATCTCCAAATGTGGGGCAAACAGAGAGCCATGGCAAAATATAATTGAGAGCTATGTAAATAGAAAGGTCTTTTAAAGGAAGGGATGAAGTTGGGGGAGCAGATGTCTCCTAGTAGTGCTCTGTGGATGGACTCATTCCCAGAGATACTTTACTGACACCCACTTTGTGGGTCACCAGGGTCACTTCAGTGGTGCTGGAGACTTGAGTCAATATGTTCTAATCCTTTGAGCTATGACTCTGGCCCCTTTGGAAGGACTTTTTAGAGAAGATGGCTTTTAAAAAAAGACCTTGAGGGCCGGAGCAATAGCCCAGCAGGTAGGGCATTTGCCTTGCACGTGGCCGGCCTGTGCAGGCCCGGGTTCGATCCCTGGCATCCCATATAGTCCCCTGAGCACTGCCAGGAGTAATTCCTGAGGGTAGAGCCAGGAGTAATCCCTGAGCATTGCCGGTGTGACCCAAAAAAAAAAAAAAAAAAAAAAAAAAAAAAGACCTTGAAAGAGGGTAGGAATTAAGGCTAGAATAGCACAACTCTCATATCCAGAGATAATGAAGTATTAAAGAAGGTTATAAAGAACTAAGAAAAATCAAAAAGTTTATTGAGGGAAAATTACTATCGTTATGTGAGTATCTTTGACTATAATTCTGATCTAATTTAAGAGGAAATAAGAATCGATTTCTATGCCAAAGACAGATCCAAAAGCATAACTTTAGGTAATTCTATTTAATTTTATATTTTACACTTTCATATGTCAACTAGTAAGTTCTACCGATAATGCTTGAATAATTTTCTGGTCCCCAGTGATACTCAGAGGAGGTATAGTTTTACATTATTGCATAAGAACCATTATGAACATTCATTTCTTTCAGATATTTTAATTGAGTTACTGCTAATTGCTCTCCTCACTCCAAGGTTCCAGATATAAATCTTCATCAACAATGCCCAGAGTGTTTCAGTAAATAGACGCATGAATCTTTTTGAGACTCTTTGTTAAGTATATTACTGCTTTGGGAAGACCAGTGCCACTTACAGATCATGGTAACTTAAATGTAATCATGAAGATTGATCCCTTTGCTGAATTTCTGCGACTTGTAAATTCTTGTTTTTTAAATTCCTTTTAAAGAAATGCAGCAATTGTCTGAGAAGATATTTACAGTACTTAAGTCTACCTTTGGAGAAAAGATGATGGCATGGATAACTTTATTATTAATGTAATCAAGTCCTATTTAATAAATACCTAAAATTATACAAGCCCCTGGGAATATTAATAGAAATAAAACTATTTATAAGTTAAATTCAGGTTACTATTAGCAATATATTGCTTCAGAGCAAGGCTAATTTAAGACTGGCTGTAAGATCTTTTCTAAGATGTTCAAAATAATTATGGCATTATCTAGATATCCATGCCGCCAGACTGGGAGTGTAGTTTTGGGCCCTGCCCTTTCCTCTGCCTCCATGCCAGTTGCCCCAGAAGAGAGAGACCCACCCACGCCAGACTCAGCTAATTTTCAACCCCAGAAGAGATCCAGACCCATCCACTTCAGACCCACAGCTGCGCTGCTCAGCCCGGCCCCATGAGGAAGCAACCTATGGAGCTGACCTCCCGGTAAGGGGCTCGGCCATCCTCTGGCCTAGTCCAAGGGTTTGCTCTCATGAGCAGGGGAGAGACCATGCTGGCCGGACTTGGAGTGGAGTTTTGGGCCCTGCCCTTTCCTCTGCCTCCATGCCAGTTGCCCTGGAAGAGAGAGAGACCCACCCACGCCAGGCCCACATGTCCCTTGGCGCGCGGCCTCTTTTATGGCCGCACGATATTTTTATAGGATACTGAATTTTGCATAAGGTTCTTCCGAATTTCTTTCACATTTATACATAGTAAACAGTTCTAGACAGGTTTTAACTGATACCAGTAAGCCTGGCAAGAAGCCAGAGCAAACCACACATCATGCAGTTAGTCATTCTCAACATCCAGACTCCATAGTTCCTCAGAGCTCCATCCAAGAAAACCTGATCTTCCCCCTTTAAGTTTCATCAGTAAATGCTCCGGTTGAGAGCCTTCTACTGAGACTATACCACCTACACGGTAAAGCCTGGCAAGCTACTGTGTTTTATTTACTTTTATGCCAAAGACTAGTAACTAATATGGACCTCAGTTCCATAACCTGAAGAACGGTTTTGGGCTCCTCCTGTCGCTGTAGCAAGTAGATGCCCTTAGGTTTCACTTGCTTGTGACAGGACTAATGGAGATGTTACTAGTGCCCACTCAAGCAAATGGATGAACAATGGGAAGACAGTGATACAGTGATACAGTGATATCTAGATTTTACATGGAAAAGAGTACAAAAGTTGATATATTGATGGTAGAGCAGCTGAAAAATTCTAAAGTGTCGTAATTGACTCTCTGAGAGAGGTGCACATTTAAAAAAGAGTTATGTTGATACATATTTTGGTGCTTCCAATGTTTGGTAATTAAAAGCCTTTTATATGAGAAAGAATTGACATCCCAAACTAAAACTAAAATAATTTAAGTCTCAAAAAATATCTTGGGAAGCAGTTGTTTGTTTTGGGCCACATCAGGCCCAGAAGCTATCTCAGCCCTGTGCTCATGAATCTCTTAGATGAGCCTGTGGGGCCATGTGGTGCCAGGTATCAAATCCAGGCCTACCACATACAAAGCAGGTGCACTAGCACTTTGAGTAACTCCTTGACCTCCCAAAACATTTCTGAAATCCCCATAAATCTTCAGAGAAGAAAAAAAGTTGGAAAAATATTCAATATACAAAAAATGGGAATGTTCTTTTATGCCATCTCCCAAGTGGCAAAGAAAAATGATGGAGAAAGAAGCCTGACTGGAAGGTAAGAGTCATAGGAATAAATGAAATGGAAGGGAATTTTTCTTTCTTTATATTTTCTTTCTTCATATATATATATATACATATATATACACACATATATGTGTATATTTTCTTTACATGTATATTTTTCCTTATATATACATATACATATTCATGGGATGTTCTGAATTACAGGTGCAGCATATACACATATATGATGCACCTGTATATATAATATATATATATGCTGCACATATATATGCTGTACCTGTATATAAATGCTGCATATATGTGTATATAATTATAATTAATATAATATATTAATATACATATATGTATATATAAGTATATATATACTGAATTACAGGTTTTATATATATAAATATATATATACATATACACACACACACACACACACACATATATATATATATATACTGCACCTGTAATTCAGAACATCCATGGTGCTCTTTTTATATATGGTCTAAACCTCATGGATTTCTGCTCAGGGGACCATACAGGGTGCTGGGGATTGAACACAGGCATGCAAATGCCCTGCACACTATACCATGCTATCATTATACTATCTGGCATATCTGATACCAGTGGGAATTTAGAATAGTTATGAAGCTGTTATGTGACTCTTGTTCTTCCACTTTTTGATAGGAATTCTTATTGCTTTTATTTTTCCTGTTATCTATTTGCATGTTGGCTATGTACTGGGAACAAAACTTGTCTTTGTATCTAAAGGTATCTGGGCAAGAAACTACAATTAGACCTGATATATTTCACAAAGTCCTAGACGTTGAACCCTAATTATGGAGTTGGATGAGAATTTTGAAGTTCTTAGAAAAGATATGAGTATTCTTTGACACTGGGAAAGAGATGAATTAATCTAAAGAGAGCTTACAGTAAAGGTTTTTGTGATTATTAGGCAAACAATCCTCCCCGCCACATTGCCCTATTGGTGCTGGGCTTGACTGGATGATTTGCTTTGGCCATTGGGATATTAGTGGATTAAAACATTCAAAAGATATGTTTAAAGTACTTATGTGATGGTGCTTCAGTTATTTCCATGAAAGGAACATACCCCACTGTGCCTCCTGGTCTTTGGAGAAGAGTGACATGAGGGTCAAGTTTATATAGCTTCACAGAACACCTGAAGCTTGACATTGTCACCCCAGCCAACTTCAAGTTTATATGAACATGGGAAGGAAAAGTATTTCTGCTATTTCTGTTATTTTTATAATAAATTTATACAAGTTATCATTAACTTGTATAAATTTATTATACCTAAATTACATTGACATCATGCTGTATCCTGAGGACTCTGTAGAGCACTTTAAATTAGCAGTCCCATGAGGTCTAATAGAAGCTCTTTTTTTAAGAAACAGAATTTTAGAGAAGTTTAACAATATAGTATAGTTTATAGACAGGCCTGTTCGATTATAATTCTTTCCTTTTTAATTAATTTTACCAATGGCTTTGAAATTTGTATAAAACAATGTTGATTATTTTATCCTACATCCTTTGACTCTGATTATAAAATATTGTTGATTTTGGATAAACTCTTGTTTTGGAGAAGAAACCGTCCTTTTACTCATAAGTGGATTTGACCTGAGCAGAGATAGCACTAACTAGGGCTAGTCTCTGCTCCCTATCATAAGGCCACAGGAGTTGATTTGGGAATAATGTAATATTTCTACTTTTGTTGCTATACCTTTTCTCCCCCAGTGAAATATATTACCTTTAATATTCAAGAATACTTTTATTTCAGTACCTTTTAAAATCCAAAAAGGAAAAATTCTGAAATAATTTACTTGACTAAAAAAAAAAAAAACACTTCATCAATGATGTGATATATTCGCTCTCCTAATTATTTGCATCCCAATCTTATATTTAAATGTGGAATTTGTGATTCTTGTAGTCTCTTAAAATGTACTGTAGGTAAAGGGTCAGAGAGAAAGTATGGGGATTAAACCTCTTTGCTTGTCCACATATGGTCCCCTGAGCTCTGACTGCCAAGAGTGATCCCTGAGCACAGAGCCAGGTTTAAACCCTGAGCAACACTGGGTATGACCCCCAAATAAAATAAACAAAAAATGTATTGAATGTAAGTGTAAGCATATTCAGAAAACTGATGCCTGAAATTGTGTTTTCAATAAGTCCAGAAACTCAGGAAAGAGAAAGGTAGATTATTTCCTCTTACTTATTAAATATTATAAAGTAAAAGTAAGAGAAAGAAATAAAGCTGATTTTGATTTTATCTTTTCTTGTGGCCAAGTAGTATTAGTATTCCATTATATATATATACATGTATATATATAATGAAATATAAATATATAGCATATATTGCATATATAATCACATATAAAATGTATGTATTGAATCAAGACATTGTATACATTTCTGGATTTAACTATGATATATACATAAAATATGTCACTACATAAACTATGATATATAATATATACCACTATACATATCTGCTTTATACATATAAAACTATATATAAATATATATATAAAATAATTAAATCTAGACATATGTTCTTTTTTTTTTTAATTTAATTTTATTATTTTCCCCCAAATATTATTACACCATTTTAGACATACAATTGAAAGATGCTCATGTGGAGTTTTGGATCTACAGTGTTCCAACACCCATCCCTCCACCCAAACCCATCTACCATCACCAATGTCCCCACCTCCCTCCCCCTCCCGCACCTCAACTACTTGGCAGATTCTGTATGTCATTTCTTTCGTCTTTATATCTCCTCCCCGATAAACTTTCCTGCTCTTCGTGGAATACAGTGCATTAAAAGACATTACTGTTTCACTATTTTAGTGGACCATGGCGGCCGCGTCGGTGCCAGCGATCTGGCCTCGAACTGGTCTTGCTCTGTTGATCTGGTCGTGAGGCATTTTCTCAGCGTCTGGACAGCGAAGATGGTGGCTAGTGTGATGGGCGAGTTTCATCTGGCTGCTTCGGGACCCCAGAGGCGATGGGCCAACACCCAAAACCCATCTGCCCTCCTTGGGATCCCATCGTCAGCTGGGCTCGGCGCGAGCCGGGCTCCAGTCTCCCCAGCCGCTTGCGCAGCTCTGCATACTGGTTCCCGGGCGGCTCCTGGGCGGGTCCACCAGACTCGACAAAATGGAGGGGGGGTGGCTTAACCCTGACTCCATCTGGCGAATTCCCAGTGATTCCGCTTCTGGGAGCCGCCTACCTGGGCTCGAACTGGTCTTGCTCTGTTGATCTGGTCGTGGGTCAGTTTCTCAGCGTCCGGACAGTGAAGATGGTGGCTAGTGTGATGGGCGAGTTTCATCCGGCTGCTTCTGGGACCCCCAGAGGCGATGGGCCAACACCCAAAACCCATCTGCCCTCCTCGGGATCCCATCGTCAGCTGGGCTCGGCGCGAGCTGGGCTCCCAGTCTCTCTAGACATATGTTCTTGAACTCTTGGATTTGTTTCCAAATTGTGGCTATTGTGAATAGTGCTGCAATAGACATAACAGCACAGTTTTTATCAGAATAGAATTTTTGGGTCCTTGGTATAAATAAATATCAAGAGGTGGAATTTCTCATTGATGTGGAAGCTCAAACATTATGTGTGTCTGGAGATTATTTTATGCTGAGATCAGTGATATTAGCTAGAAAGAGAGGAACATAGCAGAATGACCTTTCTCACATGCACAATATAAAGAACCATAGTAAGGAACTAACCCCAGAGGCAACAGAAGCTGAGCACTGATCAACAGCAGTAAGCTTCACAATGAGGGCTGTGGGGGGGAGGGGGAAAGATTCACAAAGGTGTGTGAGGAGGGAACAGTGGTGGAGGGTAGGGGATGGTGGATACTCTGGTGAAGAGTGTGGTGCTCGAAATCCTACCATTAGTATTGTACACCATTGTCTAATTTTTTAAGTACATAATTTAAAAAAGATCATTTTGATCTCTGTCTTAAATAAAATGTCTGCTGACTCTTTACATGTGTTCTGGTAGTGCTGTACCCATTCTGATAGAAACTGCCCGCATGTTATATGAAGCATTTCATCTTTCTACTTGAGAAAGTTGACTGAAAGAGAGAACTGTCTTTCAGGTTTATCATTGAGAGAAAATGACCTGACACCCACCAAATCTTTTCTAGTTCTTGTTGACTAGCAAAGAATGCCTTATTTAGTGGTGTTTACTGTTAAATTTCTAGTTTTTTTCTTTAATAAAGAAACTGGTGAAATCCATAGCCAAGGGAAAAATATCCCCAGAGGTAATTTTGGACAGAATATTTTTTGTGTGCAATATAACACACACCTTCCTTCTAGGGGTATTAGAATGGCTAATAAAACACCAGGCAATTTTCTGATAAACTTTATGGGGATTAATGATGCTAAAAATTGTTCTCGGAAAACTGTCAGCCATTCTTTAAAGAATCTAGAGCTCTTTTGCTTTATGTATTTGAAAGGTTATTTAACCTTTCTCTGTTTTGAAAAAATGCTATTATGAAAGAAAAAAATATTATAAACTAGCCTGGTAATTAAATTGACCTCTTAACAGAAAAATTGTAATCAAATGTTTTCCTGTATTATTAAATAGCAATTTTATAATCAAAACATGTATCTATAACAAAATCTCTGACAGAATTGGAAAAGATGGTGAGAGTACTTCCTCCTGTCTTTGTACTGTTGAGGTACATCATCTCCCATGTTTCAACCTGCTTTTTCCCACAAACTAGCATGTGATTTTGTAGAAATTCAGATTTCCGCTCATGTTATATAGTACTGTTTGTAATGTACAGGGGTTAAGAGATAGTGTAAGGGGGTTAAGGTGCTTTCCTGGTTTGATACCCAGCACTGCTTATGCACTCTGAGCCCCACCAGGAGTGATTCCTGAGCACAAAGTTAGGAGTATACCATGAACATTGCCAGCTGTGGCCATAGCACTCAAACAAAACATGTTTTCGACGTGCCAGACATCAACTAGAAATTAAGCAAGTGCCAATTTATTTCCTCCTTAGCCCTCTATTTTCTTCTTCTTTTTTTAATCATTGTCTCTGCTCAGAGAAATTGTAACTGCTAAATAGTTTTAGGACAGGAAGATCTCTCTTCCACCTCACCCCAGTCACCCTTCTCTTGCTCACAGCATGTCACAATATTCGTGTTGAGGACTGTTCAACAAAAATGACTGAGCCCACTGGGGTGAACCCAGAGCCACAGCAGAGCCTGGCAAGCTACCCGTGGTATTTTCGATATGTCAAAAACAGTAACAATAATGGACCTCTTTCCCAATGTATGAAGATGTTACTGGCACCCGCTTGAGCAAATTGATGAACAACCGGAAGACAGTGATACAAGTGATACAAGTTAAGACCGCTGTACCCTTTGTGATAGAAATTACTCTTTTAATATACCCCATTAATCATAGATTGTTTTACTGCATATCTGTGTTACTTATCTGGAAGTTATTGACCATTGAGATTGAGTCTACTTGTTCCTATTTCACATGTGAGAGCTGCCTGTATCTGGGTTTGAAACAGATATGGGTGTTCTTTTCTAATACCTTCAACTGAAATAATGACTTCTTGGCTGAGTTCAAGCTGAGACATAAGCCTTTCCCCCTGTGCTTAGGTATACAATACTTCCCTTATATTGCTAAAGCAAACTACCTCTGATGACAGAAGCAAAGGTTGTCCTTTCTTCCTTTTAAGTTAAAATTGACACTTGATTACTACAGGTGACCTGAAACATGGGAATAAGCACCTTTGTTTCATAGGGGGCAACATGTTTCTCTAATAGATTATGTCATCCCCCACCTCCGTGTCATTTGGTGTGAGGACAGGAAGAATATCCTTGCATTGGTGTCGGGGAGCCTCTGGGATCCCCAACAGAACCAGGAAGCGAGTTCCCTTCTACCTCTGAAGCCGACGGGAAATGGATGAAAACTCAGGACTCAGGCGCAGTTTTAAAAAGGCTTTACTGGGGCCGGAGCGATAGCTCAGCGGGTAGGGCGTTTGCCTTACCGCGGCCGGCCCCGTGCCGCCCGGGTTCAATCCCGGCATCCCATATGGTCCCCCCGAGCACCGCCAGGAGTGGTTCCTGAGTGCAGAGCCAGGAGTAACCCCTGAGCATCGCCGGGTGTGACCAAAAAAAAAAAAAAAAAAAAATAAATAAATAAAAAGGCTTTACTATCACAGGTTCCAATACACAATCCAAGAGCAGGGAAACCTCCGACTCTGGGTTCCCAGCTATACCCCAGCCACGTGAAGGCCAAGATGGCTGCCACCACGTGTTGAGGCCCAACAGAGAATGCAGAGGATGGAGAAGCAAATTACTGTCTTCCCGTTCATCATTGATTTGCTCGAGTGGGCCCCAGTAACATCTCCATATGTCCTGTCTCATGCTAGCAGAGCCCAAGGGCATCTGCTTGCTCCAGGAACATAAAGAGCCTAAATCCATTCCGGAATGAGGGTCTATAATTGTTACTGGTATTTGGCATATCAAATACAACACGGGTAGCTTGCCAGTCTCTGCCGAGCAGGTAGCATACTCTTGTAGTCATCTCTAAGTCCAGCATTTATTGATGAACTGCGTGGCCGTGATAGGCTGGTCTGCTGGGTGGAGTTCTGACGAGAGAGAAGTCCGGATGTGGAAAATGGAGGCCCTCATGGAGTGGGGGGGTCGTCTGGCTTGTTGCAAGGCTCTGCTGGGGTGGCAGGCCAGGGCTAGAACCCGCCATCTCTCCTGGGCTCCTTGTGAGTGGCTGGGCAAAAGGAGAGCAAGTAGCAGCTCTGCCCCATGTCTGTGAGTCTCTGTACCGGCATACCTGAGCTGGATTTAAAAAGACTGCTGCAGGGTGGAACTCGATGAGCCGGGCTGTGATAGGCTGGTCTGCTGGGTGGAGTTCTGACGAGAGAGAAGTCTGGATGTGGAAAATGGAGGCCCTCATGGAGTGGGGGTCGTCTGGCTTGTTGCAAGGCTCTGCTGGGGTGGCGGGCCAGGGCTAGAACCCGCCATCCTTCCTGGGCGCCTCTTGAGCTGCTGGGCACAGGGAGAGCAAGTAGCAGCTCTGCCCCAAAAAGCCAAGGGAAACCAAAATGGCAAAAGAAAGCTTCTCTTTTTTTTTGTAACTTATTTTATAGATAGAAATCCGCCAAAACTCCCAGCCTGGCCCATTTTGGGCTGAGCTGTCTAGAGATTTAAAAAGGTAAATAGTTTTATTGAAATGCAGCACTTCCAGGTGGCCTTCTAGCTGTTTACAAGTACCCAGAGCTGATTCAAAGCCTTCCTAACAGATTTGGGAGGAGCTGCAAGCTAAATGTAGCTGGAAGCTAAATAGGGTGTCACCCAACACAATGGCAGACAGAAGAAGTACACTTGCTTTCAGTACATGACTCCGGCCTGTGTTGTCTCATGTTGAAGGTTCTTGATGACAAAAATCTGGACACAGTCTGAGCAGACCTCCCTCTCCTGGGAAACTAATACAGAATTTTTTGCCCCATCCCAATTGCATCAGAATCTTTACTTCTCTTACTTTCTCAAATGACCCAGCTGATTTGTCTGCCCATGAAAGTTTGAGAAACTTAGAGAAAAGACACATAACAGCTAATATAGTCATAGAAATAATTAAAGAAAAATTCACAATATGTTGGCTAGGTCAGGAAGTCTTGTACCAATCAATTAAGGTTAGGAACATAAAAAAATATATATATATGTATATATATATGTACATATACACATACATTTATATTATGATACCAATATCCAATGTCAGGAATAACCTGAATCAGGAGGTCTTGTCATAGGTGGAATCTACCACAAGTGTGTGGGAGTCAGAGGTTAGGTAAGACAGAGAAGGGAACAGTGAACTAATAATAGTTGCAAATGATAAAACCAGCTTAGAACTGAGAATTAAATAGTCAAAAGATACACTGGATAACCTCTAAGCATATATATTGCAGTGCACAATGTAGGAGAGAGTGAGAGAGAGAGAGAGAGAGAGAGAGAGAGAGAGATAAAGAACCTGCCATAGAGGCTTGCTAGGGGGGGGAGGAATTGGGAGTTATTGGTGGTGGGGAAATGGGCACTGATGTAGGCGATGGGTGCTGGAACACTCTATGACTGAAACCCGAACATAAACATCTTTGTAATTGTATATCTCAGGGTCATATAATAAAATATTTTTTTAAAAAGTTAAGGTCAGAAGTCTTGTACCAATCAAGAGAATGGAGGGACGGCAACATGCAAACAGATAAACAAGAATTTCTTTACAACAAATGCCAAACTGAATGGGCTCATTGATTACTAAGTAGAATAAGGGGGAAATAATAGAATGTGATACCTAGAGAAATAGCAGGTGTATTTCAAACACTGAGAATAAAGATGGGACCTAAAACTTCCAGAGAAAGCAATAGATTAGGGGAATGAGAAGAAGGCATAAAAGTCTAAGGAAGAGGGGCCGGGTGATAGTTCAGCGGGTGAGGCGTTTGCCTTGCATGTGGCCGGCCTATGCCTGCCTGGGTTCAATCCCTGGCATCCCATATGGTCTCCCGAGCACCGCCAAGAGTAATTTCTGAGTGCAGAGCCAGGACTAAACCCTGAGCATCGCTGGGTATGACCCAAAAAAGCAAAAAAAAAAAAAGGAAGAAAGTAGGCTAGTATAAAAATTCTGAAGGAAAATGTATTTGGGTCCTAGCATTTTTGTATCCAGTGAATTTATTATTCAAAGTAAAGAAACATATTTTCAAGTATAAAGTTAATTCAATTATAATTGTTAGTGGCAGATTGTAGTTGCCTCATTCACAATTAAGCAGAATGTAATTTTTTAAAGGCATGTGGGTAGGGGCCCAAGCAATAATACAGCAGATAGGGCACTTGCATGTGATATGGTCCAGTGAGCACTGCTAGCAGTGATCCCTGAGCCCAGAGCCAGGAGTTACCCTGAAAACTGCTGGGTGTGCTCCTCTTTCCTTTTAAAAAACACAAAAGCATTATGTAGCTCTCATTTAGGTAGTTACTGGTCCTTGTAAGCAGAAAACAAAGCTTGCAACTACAAAGCTGGGATAAATTCTTCTAGAAGCAAGGACACATCAAAGCCACTGGACAGACACAACAAAATCAAGTGATTTTGCCACCTGCCACTCAGCACATAAGATGCTAAGGACTGGCTTGAGGAACTCTGTCACGGCCCCCAAAAATCTGCCATCGCCATCACTGCACTTTCCCTTAAGGGTCAGCACTTTCTGGGGTGAAATTGAGCAGTGACTTAGTCAATCAGTATATTGGCTTTCACCATGATGAAACAGAATATTATTTTAACCAAGTTTGTAGTTGAAGTCCATCTGAATTGTCTTTGTATTGGAAACCTCAGTGCTTCATAAGTATAACTGCAAGCCCTGGTTTGAAGAAAGAAGAAAAAAAAGGATGAAATTAGAATTTGTAATTGTTTGAATAATTTAGCATTTTTCTTGAAAATAATATTTTTCCAGAGCTCACTGTGTCACATTTGGAAAGTTCAGCAATTGTTTCTGGACCCACAGTTCTCAGAGTATTACAGTCACATGCTTGTCTTTAAGAGAATGGTTAAGCTGGATCTACAGATTTTACCCTGAGTACTTCCTTGTTAGATTTACTGCCTGATGATTGCCCTCACAGGGAGTTACAAGAGTAATGAAACAATTTTCATTCACTAAATGCCAGCATAGTGAATTCTCACATTCTTATATGCTCCAACTGTGGATACTCAGGTTTTCTAAGACCCACATCAAATGTGACAGGGTAATGGTTAAGGGCATGGATAAGATTTAACAACAGCACGCAGCAACTGTGAGTTAAAGAAATGGGTTCAAAGAGAGAGTGTTGAGGTTAATGCACTTGTCTTGCACGAGGTTTGGTTCTCTGATGCTGAATATGCTCACCCAAGCACTGCCAGGAGTATGGAGAGACAGGAGTAATTCCAGAATCCATTGGGTGCACCTCTCCTTCCTTAAATAATAATAACAATAATAAAACATCAACTAAAAAAAACCAAGGAAATAATAGCACTGACCAGAGGTCTTGCTTGCATGAGGGCCCCAGAGAGATCTCCTGCCCAATTTTGACCTCTCTAGCCTTCAGCACTACCAGGGGTGGCCCTGGTGGCTCCAGAGAGCTAGTGGGAAAAGCCTTGTGGCTTCTCATTGCCAACCCTAAGTACTAAACATCATGTCTATAGCTTCCAGGTTGAATACTGTCAAAAGATGGCTTTGGGGACCTCAGTTCCGCTTGAGCTTCTAATAAAATAAAGTGACATGCACTAGAATTTATATTTAGGCTTTGCTACTTAGTATTATATGACTTGAAGTAACTAATTTTTCTTCTTGGAGCCTCAGTTTCTGTTTCATAAATTGGGCATGCTATCAGCATCTAGTAGGCAGAATCAGATAATGAGAAAATGAAAATTAGAATACTTTTCAAATACTTGAAAAGTATTGCAATAAAAAGGAGAGTACTGAAATGAAATTGCTACAGATGTCCTTGAAAAAAACTGGCTTGGAAATATAAAATTTCTTTCTTGTTGATTGTTTGATGGAGGGTTAATGTGTAACTTTGGGGTGCTAATGAGAGAAAAAAAATTAAACAAGAGAGGATTAGAGATGGAATCTGGAGTCATTCACCCATAAGGATCTTAGTGTTTGCTTGGGTCTCTTTTGAGGGTATTTTAACAAAATGAACTTAAAACATTAAGCAGAGGTCTTTTAAGGCAGTAATTCCCCTTCCAAACACTTTTCCAAATGAGTTACTTCAATAATTTGCCATGAATAAGATACCTTAGCATACATAAGGGATATATAAATATAGAAATTAAACCAGCTAGGTTACAACATTTTGTGTATTATTATAATGGCCGTTGTAGCATAGTTTCTATAATGGATCCAGCCTAAAATACTAATAATGACAGCTTATGCCCCTCAGATACATCTAACTTGATTGTCTTTATACCAGACTAAAAGCAAGAGCAATAAATCTCTGGGGATAAGGGAAGAGCCTCTGGTTCTAATTTTGCAAGAATAGTTTTAGTCAATCCAAAGGGCTTTTACAACTTCCAAGTTCTTTGGGTGGAAAACTTGTAGGCAACATTGTTTACAAAAGATTTTTTCAGCTGCTTTTGTTACTGTTGACCACCAGTGGTGTTTCTGAGTCAACCCTTATCACGCAGAGGATAAAATGACTCCAGGGAGCTAGGTCAAATGCATCTGATTGCCCAAAGGTTCTTTGAGAAAGGGTACTCCAGCTCACTGCTGGTTAATCATGGAGAAAGTGATTGAAATTTGAGCATTAATAGGAATTATCTTCTAAAAATGGGGATTATGGGTAATCTCTTTTTCTCTTTTGATTATCTATAACTTTTCAGTCTGCATGAATGTGAATATAAGCATCAATTTTCAAGTGAATAAAAACATTATTTATCTTCTATGTGAAATTCTTCTAAGAGCTGATTGAAAAAGATTAGGCATGTACCTGTGTTTTAAAATTATAAAATAAAAAATAGTAAATTTTCTCTTTATTCACCTGTCTTTCATCTGATAAATAATTTTGAGCATAAATTTTTTGTGTCAGAAAGACATCCACAGAAGAGGGTCATGATCCTATCCATGCTCAAGAAGTATATGGACTTGTCATTTTCATCTGCTAGAGGCAATGTTTGAATGCTGACCTATGCTGGCAGTTCTGCCATTAGGTAATGTACTAGGGAATCAAAGTCAACTGGGAATGATTCTAAGGCTGTCTCAGGCAGTTGAGAATATAGTACACAGATGCAGATCAGAGAGGCAGTTCTACCTTGAAAAAAATTTTACTTCATTTTTCTCTTTCATAACTGTATTACTCATCATCAAATAGGGAAACTTACTAGCACTTAGACTAAAGTGATAATGTTAGGATACAGCCCAACATCATTTGCCCCAAAAAATATTTGAAACCTGCATTATGAACACCCGGATGTCCCCTGGGCATGTAAATACTGGACATTGCCCTCTTTTCTTCCTTTTCTAATTTCTTCTCTCTGATAGGCTTTGGGCCAATACTATTTGGTCTATGCACAATTCTGAGTTGGCATAAACCAAAGCTTGTGTCTCTGTTGTTCATTAACTGCTGTTTTGCTTTCCATCATCTTTGGAAAGTTCCTCATGCTAGACACTCATACCTTACTTTTTTTACAAGTTATTAATATTTTATTATATCGCTGTGGTATATACAGTTACAAAGATATTCCTGTTTGGGTTTCAGTCATACTTTGTTCCAGCAGCCATTCCTCTACAAGTGCCAATTTCCCACCACCAATGTCCCCAATTCCTTCCCTGCCTGCCTCTATGGTAGGTTCTTTATCTCTTTTCTCTCTTTCTCCTTTTCTCTCTCCCCTCTTTCTCTCTTCCTATTCTTACGTATTGTGGATTGCAATACATACATTTAGAGGTTATCATGTGTATCTTTTCCCTAATATTCAATGCTCAGGTCTAGGCTGGCATTATCATTTTTTTTAAATTTTTTATTATACCACCGTGAAACATACAATTACAAAGGAGTTCATAATTGGTTCTTGGTAATACAGTATTCCAGCACCCATCCCTCCACCAGTGCCCCATTTCCACCACCAATGTACCCCCTCCCCCTCCCGTCCCCCACCCGCCTTAATAGCAGGTACCCCAGTTTCCTCTCTTTCTCTCTCTATTTCTCTCTCTCTGTCTCTGCATCTCTCTCCCTCTTATTTTACATTGTGGCTAGCCCTGCAGATATTTAAGAGTTTATCACTTAAGTCTCTTTGTGTATATTCAGTGGTGAGTTTTAATCTGCCATTACCATTTCCCATATTTATTAAAACACTGGTATCTATATCCTATTAATGAATGCAGTCATTCTATATCTGTCCTTTTCCTTCTGACTAATTTCACTCAGCATGATAGACTCCATGTCCATCCATTTGCAGGTAAATTTCATAATTTCATCCTTTCTGACAGCCGCATAGTATTCCATAGTGTAGATGAACCACAGTTTCTTTAGCCAGTCCTCTGTTCTCGGGCATTTAGGTTGTTTCCAGATTCTAGCTATAGTGAATAGCGCAGAGATGAATAAAGAAGTACAGATAGTGTTTCTGCTATGTGTTTTTCGGTCTCTCAGGTATATTCCCAGGAGTGCTATTGCTGGATCAAATGGGGAGCTCAATATCTAGCTTTCGGAGGAATGCCCATATTGTTTTCCAAAAGGGCTGGACCAGTCGGCACTCCCACCAGCAGTGGATGAGAGTCCCTTTTTTCCCCCACATCCACGCCAGCACCGGTTGTTCTTGCTGTTTTGGATGTGTGCCAGTCTCTGTGGGGTGAGATGGTACCTCATTGTTGTTTTGATTTGCATCTCCCCTGATGATCAAAGATGAAGAGCACTTTTTCATATGCCTTTTGGCCATTCAATTTCTTCTTTTTTGGAAGCTTCTGTTCATTTCTTCTCCCCATTTTTTGATGGGGTTGGCTATTTTTCTTGTGGAGTGCTACCAGTGCCTGATATATCCTGGATATTAACCCTTGTCAGATGGGTATTGGGTGAATATCCTTTCCCACTCTGTGGATTGTCTTTGTATCTTGGTCACCGTTTCTTTTGAGGTGCAGAAGCTTTTCAATTTTATATAATCCCATTTGTTTATCATTGCTTCCATTTGCTTGGTCAGTGGTGTGTCGTCTTTAAAGATACTTTTCGTTTCGATGTCATAGAGCGTTTCTCCTATGTTTTCTTCGATGTACCTTATAGATTCATGTCTGATATCGAGATCTAGAATCCATTTTGATCTGACTTTTGTGCATGGCATTAGAAGGAGGTCTAAGTTCATTTTTTTACATGTAGCTGCCCAGTTTTCCCAGCACCATTTGTTAAAGAGGCTTTCTTTGCTCCACTTAATATTTTTTGCTACTTTATCGAAGATTAAGTGGTTGTATATTTGTGAGTGCGTTTTCAGGATACTCAGTTCTATTCCATAGGTCTGGGTCTGTCTCTATACCAATACCACACTGTCTTAATTACAACTGCTCTGTAGTAGAGCTTGAGGTTGGGGAAAGTGATACCTCCCATCTTCTTTTTCCCAAGGATTGCTTTAGCTATTCGTGGGGTTTTATTATTCCATACAAATTTCAGGAGTGTTTGTTCAATTTCTTTGAAGAACATCATGGGTATCTTTATAGGGACCGCATTGAATCTGTATAAAGCTCTAGGGAGTATTACCATTTTGATAATGTTAATCCTTCCAATCCATGAGCAGGGAATGTGTCTCCATTTCCTCAGGTCTTCTTTTATTTCCTGAAGTAGCGTTTTGTAGTTTTCTTTGTAGAGATCCTTTACATTCTTTGTCAAACTGATTCCTAGGTATTTTATTTTCTCGGTGCAATTGTGAATGGGATAGTTTTCTTTAATGTCCCTTTCTTCTCTTTCGCTGTTTGCATATAGGAAGGCCATTGACTTTTTTGGGTATTGATTTTGTACCCTGCTACTCTACTATAAGAATGTATTATTTCCTAGGAGCCTCTTGGTAGAGAGTTTTGGGTTTCCCAGGTATAATATCATGTCATCTGCAAATAGTGATAACTTGGCTTCTTCCCTTCCTATCTGGATGCCCTTAATGTCTTTTTCTTCCCTGATTGCTATAAGGCAAGTACTTCCAGTACTATATTGAATAGAAGTGGTTGAGAGTGGGCAGCCTTGTC
>JAJIBD010004329.1:0-182852 GCA_021461705.1 Cryptotis parvus
ATTTGATATGCCAATAATCAGTAACAATTATAGACCCTCATTCCCGTGACCTGAGTGAATGGCTCGAGGCTCTTCATGTTCCTGGAGTGAGCAGATTCCCTTGGGCTACACTAGCATGCAACAGGACGTACGGAGATGCTACTGGTGCTTACTCCAGCAAATCAATGAACAACGGGAAGAGAAGTGACACAAGTGAAGTGATACAAGTGAAGTGAAACTATTCTGCAAATCTCTGGAAAACAAAATGCTTCTGTTTAGCCATAGTCACACAATGTGTGATATCAAGTATTAATAAGTTTGAAAGATAAATTCTATATTGTTAAATATTATATTATTTAAATCTTCTGAGTAGTTTTATTAATATATACTATTAACAAGCCCATTGAAAGAAAATTGATAGCTGGAAAATGAAACAATATATCTAAAGTAACTGAATATTGAAAAGTTTAGTCAAAAAGCCAAGAACATCTGAATTAAAATTTATATTTCCATGTGATAACTAATTATACGCCACTTATGCTAGCACTACATTGGCAAAAACTATGAATGTAGTGGTCTTCGGGAAATCAATAGTGGTCTTCAAAGACACAAACATTTGCAATTAATAGGACTGGAGAGATAGTACAGCATTTAGGGAAGTACTGCCTGGAATAATTCCTGAGTGCAGAGGCCGCAGTAAACCCTGAGAGCTCCCCAATGAGGCAAAATAAATTTGCAATTAAAATCCAGGTTGAGTGCACAAATTTTCTCTATGCTTTTAATTGTAAACATGCACATACTTTAGATTTTCATCTGCATTTTTCTATATTAGTATAGATGAGATGAAACACCCTATATCTAATATCCTACAAAGCCTGTTATTTTACATTTACAATGGTAAAGGTAAAAGATATGCAGATTATAACTGGTTTTATTGTCAACAAAGCAAAATAACAATTAAGAAAAGCACACAAACATTCTCCTAAACTACTCATTTATGCCAATCTTACATGTTAACAGTCTACAAACAGGTTTTACATTTTAATAATTTTCAAAGAGTTAATAATATTCTTTATTAAAATAGGTGAAGGAAGAGGTTGAATCAAATTGTGAAATAAAATTTATTGACAAACAAATTTCAAGTAGTGTTTAAATGTTTAAATCCAGAAATTTCTGTGATAATACAACTGTCAAACAGTAACCATATGCATTTAATATTAAAAAGCATCAGGTGCTTATTACTTTTAATACTTTTTTAAAAAAGCATTTTTAATCAACACTTTCTATTACCTAAGTTTATGGTTCATAAAACTGTTATAGTTATCAGACTGTCTGACACATTTCACTTTCTATCCAACTAATAAAAATAAATGAGAAAATTGAAGATATTTTTACTTTTGTTTGAGATTGTAACAGAGACTTTCAAGAACTTTTTTTAATTTCCTTTTTACATTCTCTCACAAATTTTGTACATAAAGCAATGCATGTGGATTGTTTCTCAGGATTGCATGTGAATTTGGCATACTGTGATTTATGTCAAATAATTTACAACAAATTATTGTCTGAATCTTCCTAGATCTTTAGGCTTTTCCATATTTTGTCAATTTATTTGGCGTATATAAATATGCTTAATTTTATAGCAGTTGATAGCACAATGTTCAATAATATTTTCCACATTTTTTATTTTCTTATAAACTTGGGCATGAGGATGTCATTATGTTTCAATTTACATTTAGGGTAAGTACATGTGTTAATATGCCTTAGTACATGTTCTAGTGTTGTTTCTTTTTTTATCAATGATACCATACAGAGTTTTAAAAACACATCTTTCATGCTTTCTACTTTTCTCTTTCTTTCATCTTTGGTGTGGTCTGAGTAGGGCACACCCAGCTGTGCTTAGTTCTCAGAAATTACTCCTGGCTCTGTGGTCTGTGTTTTTGAAATCATGACTGTCTAAATTATTTTGACTGATTAAATAAAATGCATATTTTTTTGAAATATATAACTGCAGAGTTATATGACATAACTATGCAATGAAAATTATCTAAGGTTCTAAGACAGTAAAAACACATTTCATCAGGCAAGTACAATCTACCATATTCAAGTTGAAAATATCAAAGTCATAAAGACATTTATAGGATCGTCATATAGGGAAAATGCATTTAGTAGTGGAAATTTGAATCAGGTTATTCACTTTAAATTTCCCCACAAACTCATCTGTTCAATGTCTGCCATCTCAACTCATAAGTTTTGCCGGAAGTACTCAAACAATGGGTCCCACAATTTGTGAGAAAATATGCCATTAGATCATCATATATTGAAACAAAAGAATTAGTTGAGCATGATTTTCCTGCTTACAAAGCAATTATCTATGCATAAAGACATCTAAAACAGTTCTACTCTTATCAATTACAGATTTGGAAAAAAAACAATTTGACGTGGTTGTATATGTGACTGTTACTCCACCATATTTGGATTTAGGTAGTTATCCTGTATTTTTCATATAAACACATGTGTCTTCCTGGATTTTTGAGTTGTAATGCTAGATTGTGTAATATAATTCATAGGGCTGTAATACCACAAGGTTGTGCTAATGTTTTTGTCCCTTAAGTTTTTTTGGGGACAAATAACATTAGCAAATACTAAATGCTTATTTGCCTAAAAGAAATGTCTTATTCTTCTATAATTGCCTGACTTCTAAGTACACTCGGGTGTTGAACAATGCATATGATCAACAGAACATGAAATAGTTAGAAAACCTTTCCTAACTACTTGAATTTCAAGTAATTTCTCCATTGAATAACTGCTGAATTAGAAGCATAGGCAGAAAACCTTGAGTATTAATTTTTAGCAGAATTGATAGAGTCTGCATAACTTTAAAATAAAGTGGGCATTTTAAGAATTGCTGGCATTTTCCAGGGCACTCTATTTTTAAACCATATTGTGTTCTGAATGTTTCATTTTTATGATTCGAAATAATTGTTCACCCTGACCATTTATTATGCATGCCTCAAAAAAAGATTGTGATTATGTTTTTCTCTCACTGGGCATTCTGTTTTCTTAGACTCACACATGGTTCGAGTGTTTCATTTTCAATATCACACAAACCCTGAACCCTCATCAAAACTGTGAATATCCACCAGGTTTAGTAGTATTTTCTTATAATCATCTTTCAAATGAACTGTCATCACAGTCCTAATCTGTCTTTGGCTACCTTAATTGTCCCTACCTTCTCTGCCAAGTCTTTAACTACTTGAAAAGTTTTGTGAAGATTTAAAATATATTCGTCAGTCTGTGTAAAACATGTGCAGAACCTTATCTGAGCAACCTATCGTGAAAGCTAGTCATAAAACTCCAAACATTAGCTCCCATACATTTCTAAATATTACATCTTTATCTCATTGGACAGATTATTAAATACATGTGCATCTGAATCAAAAATAAGAAGACTCTTACAAACATAATTACCCAGATGCTTTATTTATTTGTTGCCCAAAGTCCAGATGTTTTAAAATATCCGTGACTGGTCTGATAGAAACACATACAAAGATAATATTCTAAAATCTTTAAAGAGATAATGCTATTCTGAGATAGTAAGTTTTAATAATCACCCTTTTGTTGTATTTTCCTTTTAGTATGCAATCATAAAAAAAAAAAAAACTCAAACACATCCCGTTCTGTGGTACTGCTGTAATATTTAATCATGAAACTTTCCTTCCAGATTCTCTTTGTACTCCGGGCTACCATCAACAATCTAGAAAGCAAACTGGAGATAAATAAAACTGTAATATAGTGATCTAATTTCTTAATTTTTAATTTATTTCTAGCTCCAAATGACAGTTTCTCTTCTCAACCTTCTACAGCTATAATATGTTCTTATATGAATTATTTTCCCAAAATATTTGCACAGACAATGCAAAGAAAAGTTTATGACTATCTCCTTGGCAGCTAAAGATATTATTCCCATTGTGTCCTGCTGAATAAAAAAAAAAAACTGAACTGCAAAATTGGCATTGAGGGATTGACTGGATTCTAAAATGAACTTTCTGATAGTAATATAAAACTAGAGGGAGCAGAGCATGTGTAAAGAAGGGAAATACAAGGCTAAGTATTAAAAAGTAATTAGCGAGCTCATCCCTGACAACTCTTTGATGGCCTGAATTGCTTCCAGAAAGATAAGAATATATTGTCAAAAAAAACAATTAAATCCCATAAGCACATTCATAGAATTATTTCCATATTCATATGCAAATAAAGAAGCTTGGATTCTTACTAACATATTAATGTTATCAACAGAAAAAGCATTATGCTTAGCACTGGCTTATTTGTATAAAAGCGGCCCATACTAAATTTTGTGTACTATCGACCTATAGATTTAAAATGTTGTTACAAATTGTGGTTAAATTCTTCTCTCTGGCTAAAGCTAATTCTTCAATAGCATAGTTTTAGGTTGTACTAGAATTCTTGAAAGCATTAAATTATGTGTACAAACACCAGAAATAAAATAAAGACAAATCTATTGTTAGAAGCCCAAACAAGGTCTCTTTGTGGATGAATAAAGTAAATGCTTTTACCTTTAGTAAATTAAAATGAAATATTGAAAGCAGAAGGTAAAAGAAAGAAATCATGGTTTAGTAACATGATTATAGTGCACTGAAACTGAACTCTCCTTTCCTTTCTAAATATATTTTTTATTTCATAAAGTCTACCCCCAATGGGGATGGGTTGTAACAAGTTTTATGTTGTAACAAGTTTTGAAAAGTTTTCTGGGTGATTACTGGGTAATCCGCACATGTAACCCTAGATGAATTTTTTATTATGGATGGCCCCTTTATTTTTTTTGTTGATGTTGGCTATAGCCTCCTAATCCCAAGATGTTCCACGTTGAAAATTGATGATGCACATGGGTCAAATGCTGGATTTGTGTATAATTCTCAACAGCGGTTAATGTTCCAGTGGTCTATTCTTTGAGTTCTGTGATCTGTTACGTTCTGCTAGTGCCAGGTGTTCTTGATCCCAGTGATACAAATTCTTCATCCTCACACATGGGAATGACATCTCATGCTCTTCCGCTATCATCCCAACACAAATGTTTCATCAAAGAGGAAACTACCTGTTCTATTTTATGTCTTAGGTACCACTGCTTGGAATGATTATTCCCACTGCCTTTTCCCCTATGCAGTCAAGATTTAAAATGACTCAAAAAATTGGGAGAAGAAATGAATAGAAACTTCGACAAGGAAGAAGTTTGAATGGCCAAAAGGCATATGAAAAAATGCTCATCATCATTAGTCATCAGAGAGATGAAAATCAAAACAACAATGAGATATCATCTCACACCACAGAGACTGGTACTTATTCTGAAGAGCAAGAACAACAAATGCTGGCGAGGATGTGGGGAAAAAGGGACTCTCATCCATTGTTGGTGGGAATGTCGACTAGTACAGCCTTTTGGAAAACAATATGGACATTCCTCAACAGACTAGAAATTGAGCTCCCATTTGACCCAGCCATACCACTCCTGGGAATATACCCTGGGAAGCCTAAAATACGCAGTGGAAACATCCATCCCTACTTTTATGTTCATAGCAGCATTATTCACAATAGCCAGAATCTGGAAACAACCAAAGTGTCCGAGAATTGATGACTGGATAAAGAAATCTTGGTATATCTACACAATGGAATACTATGCAGCTGTCAGAAAAAAAATGAAGTTATGAAATTTGCCTATAAATGGATGGACATGGAGAGGATCATATTGAGTGATATTAGCCAGAGAGAGACAGATATAGAATGACTGCATTTATTTGCATGACATAAATATATATATGTACATATTATGATACCAATATCCAAGGTCAGGTGAAACATGGAACAGGAGGTCATGTCAAAGGTGGAAATTAACACAACTGTGTGGGAGTCAGAGTTAGATAAGACAGAGAATGGAACAGTGTGCTAATAATTGTTGAAAGTGCTGATACCAACCTAGAACTGAGCATTAAATACAGGCAAAAGATACACATGAAAACCTCTTAATGTATGTATTGTAATCCACAATGTGGAAGGGAAAGAAAAGAGAAAGAGAGAGAGAGAAAGAAAGAGAGAGAGAGAAATTAAGAAACCTGCCACAGAGGCAAGCTAGGGAGGAGGGAGGGAATTGGGGTCATTGGTGGTTGGAAATGGGGACTGGTGGAGGGATGGGTGCTAGAACAATGTATGACCAAAACCCAAATATGAAAATCTTATGAACATCTTTGTAACTGTACATCTCACTGTGGTATAAAAAAATGAAAACAATATAATGGCTCCTTAGGTATTTGGCTCCTTAGGTATTTTACATTTAGTCTGTAAAATAAAATGCATATAAGGTAATTATGCTAAAAGAACTATGCAAAGAAGTGAAAAAAAATTGCCAAATGATTTCATTCGTATTTGGGATGGGAGTGGAGCAAATAAACAGGTAAAAATAATAAAACTAAATCAATACTTAGACTCAATAAAGTGATAATTATAAAATAATTTGAAGTAGAAAGAAAATTGCAAATACCGAGTAAAGGTGTTATTTATTATGTAGTTATGATTAGTGATTAAATTATAGATGCAAATACATGAATCCCCTAAATTATATCCTATAGTAAAATAATGATAAAGCAAAGAAAATATAAAACTAACAATTCATTGAATCTAAAATAGTTGCATATAATTCCCGATATCCGCAACTATTTATACTAAAAAAATAAACAACGGCAAATTCAGCAAAACAGTTACAAAACATTTTATTTTATAAAATAGTTACAAATTATTTTAGTATAAGAAAATAATTAGTGAATATTATGCAAACACAAGAATTTATATATCTAAAATTAAATCCACTGTTTTCTGTTTATTTCAGGTAGGGACATACCAATGATGCTCAGGGGTTACTCCATGCAGAAGTCACTCCTGGTGTTGATAAGGGGACCGTATGGGATGTTGGGGATCTCAACATGATCAGTAGTAGCATGCAAGACAAGCTGCTTACTTGCTTACTATCTTTCTTGACCCCAGAATTATTTTTAATAAATTATTCTAGTTTCTCAATTCTGAAAATATTTGGCATCATAAAGAATACCTTCAATTCAGTAAAAGAAATTATTCCAGAAACAGTAAACAGCTGCCTGGTGCTAATTTGCAGATTGTTGAAAAATAAAAACAGTATAAGTATTAGGACCAACATCTGTTTTTAGTTCAAAATACCACACTGAGTAGAGCAGAGATTCTGACCAATGAGTACTTTGGATTCTTGAGAATGCTGAAGTGTACTCGCAGTAATATCAACTTTAGCTTTTGATTGATGTGAAAGATGGAATATTCTTTTTTCTGTGTGTAAATTATGACTACATGCTACTTGTCTAGACAAGTTTTTCTAGAAGCTCAGAGACCTAGATCCACTCATAGTGAACAATGAAAAGACAAATGATATAAGTGAAGTAACATTATTATTATTATTATTTTATTGTTATTATTATTATTGCTTTTTGATTCACATTTGGTGATGCTCAGGTATTGCTCCTGACTCTAAATTTACAGGTTACTCCTGTTAGATCCCAGGGGGACTATATGTAATGTTAGGAATAGAATCCAGGTCTGCTTCATGCAAGGCAAATGCCCTAACCACTTCAAACACAATTACCGCATCAAACCCAATTTTGTTTCATTTTCGTTAAATTGCCTATATTATAGGCTATCTGTGTCTGTGACTATTTTAGGAGCCCCTTTTGAATGAAATCAATTTCTAATAAAGCTACAGTTATGCCATATTCTGTGATGGAGAACTTTAGGTATTAGTGAAAAGTAGCAACAAGAGTTTAGGGTGGTCTGTAGCAGAGTCAAAGATATGATAATAATTATCAAGCATTGTGACAGGAGCTCCACATAAGCTGAGGTTAAGCAGCTCTCAATAAATATCCTAAGATGGAAATGTCATGGAGATGAGTTACTAACGGAAAGTATAAAATCAGTACTCCATTTTCACTTTTTCCTACAATTCAAATTTATGACCTATTTAAAGTTTTCCAGAATAAGTTTAATGAGAAGAGAAAGCTCAGCCAATGTATCAGAAATGGATTAATTGATTATCACTTATCACTTATCTTCCCATTGTTCATCGGCATGCTCGAGCTGGCACCAGTACCATCTCCATACATTCTGTCACATGCTAGTGTAGCCCAAGGCATCTGCTCGCTCCAGGAACATAAAGAGCCTTAAACCATTCCATCAGGTCATGGGAATGAGATCTATTAATTGTTACTGGTATTTGGCATATCAAATATGACATGGGTAGCTTGCTAGGCTAGCCTTAAAAAAAAGTTGCCTTGGGGCCAGAGCAATAGCCCATGATGAGGGAAATTTTAAGAGGCAGTTATTAGTGAAAATTTTTGATAAACATAAATTCAAGTGTGTAAATTTACAAAAGACTATATGGAGGAAAATATTACTGAGAGGAAAACTTACAGAAGAACCAGAATAATGCTGTCTTTTGTCCATTAATAAAAGGAAAAAATGGAATATCAGAGACAATAAGATCTTGGGAATAGATAAATTCATGAGCTTAAGCATCATATGCTAGGGGCTTTAGAGGTAGTAGAGCTACTAAAGCACTTGCCTTATGTGAGATTGGCCCAGGTTTAGTCTGTAGCATCTTGTGTGGTCACCTGAGTCTCCTCAAGAGTAAACCCTAAGTACCACCTACTTTAATGCAAAGTAAAAAACAAACAAGAATGACATTGTCTACGAGAAAGGATACCGATGGAAGAGATTTTTGATTATGAGTGTTTTCTCGATGCCTTGTTTCAGCATTTGCACTATTTTCGCAGTATGTTCTCCAATAGAACAGCAACTGTTTTAAAGATGAACTCCTAGAGCCGGGCGATAGTCCAGCTGGTAGGGCATTTGCCTTGCACGGCGCGGCCCATGCCAGCCCGGGTTCGATTCCTGGCATCCCATATGGTCCCCAAGCAACACCAGGAGTAATTCCTGAGTGCAGAATCAGGAGAAATCCCTGAGCATTGCTGGGTGTGACGCAAAAAAGAAAAAATATATAAAGATGGACTTTTAATAAGAACTTTAAATGAGCATATAGTTTGGCTCTGTGTTGACAGAGTTGGCTTTTGTTGCTTTCTACTGAAAATTTTGCTTATTGGACCAGCAGTGAACGGAGAAATGATTTGAGAATACTATCAGCCCAAACTACAAATTGATATTATATTATATTATACCACCTGATATGGTAAAATACTATCCTTCCCATGATCTTTCTCTCTGTGGGGTATAAATTTGCTTTTCACATTGACTGTGCCAATGCTGGCAGTATTTTTGAAGATGCATTTATGACTTTTTTACTAAAAGAGGACCCTGTATGAAATTGTATCCAATCCCTTTTTATATTTTAATGCTGTTTTGCATCCCAGACACATTTTACAGTAAAGGTGGTGTAATGAGCTTACTTTGTTAGATCGTTATAAATATTAGATATACTTAAAATGTGATTTGCGTTTAATGTCTAGAGTTCTAACAATAAATAAATAAATTCATTAGCCTCTATATTAGTTATTCTGGTAAATTTGTTTGAAGTATAAAAGCTATATAATTTATAAAAGATATGTGTATATGTACATAACCCTAAGACAATGAAAGTATTATTCAAAAATGTACACTGTGCCATATTATTGTCTATATCACTGAATAGATGGTAAATAAGAGCTTAATATGAATCTGAATAGAAATCAGAGTGGTAAAAAACCTTTTAGTGTGAAAGGGTTTTAATGATGACTTAGACCAAAAAAAAAGTAGAAAAGAGTATCTGGAGAGAGCGCAAAGGGCTGGAACATTTGTCTTGCTTGCAATAGCCCTAAGATTGATCCTCAACATCTCATCTTTGCATCACAGGTATAGTCTTAAAGACCTTACCAGACACAATTTTGCCAAGGATCTCCATAGTGGCTGTAAAGCTCCCAAACACTGCTTTTAGGTGCTCCTTCCTCCAAATTTCTGTTGAGAGAGATTAAAAACATTTAAAAAATTGCTGTAATCACTTAAGGCATTGCTTAGTAACTATAATGTCAATGTTATAAATCTAATCATGTCTACTCAAAAAGCTCCAATTAGATAAAATAGGGTTAGGTCTTTTGTCACTAGAACATAATAATCTTGTATTAAAATTAATCAGAAAGAAGGGTATTAATGTTAATTCCCTGGATCAGAGTCTCAATCAACTCATTCATTGACGATTTTATCATATCTCCAGAATCTATATTTGATCTCTCAGTGAACAAAAATGTTTCTTTACTGATGCATAAGTCTTTTAAAGAAGTGACATTTATTTCTCAAGTTGGAAGTTAACTGCACGATTTATATATATATATATATATACATATATATATATATATATATATATACTCAATCTGTATTGAGTAAATATGAAGTCTGAGTTTCCAAAGAAACTTCTGTTAAGAAAATACTAGGATACTATGGAGGCATTTTAGCTGACCAAGAAATGGTTCCCCAAATTACCCTTCTTCTATAGTGCAGTTTAATATTTAAGCAATATTATGATACATAGCAAGATATGATTCCTCCCAAAAAAAAATCTATAGGGAATTTAGAGTTGTGCACAATGTAAGGATGCAAACACACACACACACACACTTGTTATAGAGTACAAAATATTAGATAATATACTTCATATTACAAATATACTTTGAGGACTTTTACTATACTGATAACATAAATTAATTATTTCATTTATGTTCAGTTTTTATACCACGTAAAAATGAACAAAAAAAATCTACAGAAACTGCAGAAACACTTTCAACAAATGTCACTGCCAAATACTGTCTGTCTTTATGTGTTTAAGAATTTCTTATTTTTTCCTATTATAGATGAGACTGGCAAAGGCCATTAGACACAGTGGTCAAGCCAAAAAGCATCAGAGAAAGTGTAGTAATTCAGTTTGGCTTAAATTCAACAACAAATATAAGTCATATAGGACTAATTTTTTTTTATCAGAAACCTGATTCAAGGCTAAAGAAGTAAACGTGGAAATAAAATAGTGCTACAATACTTTTAGATGTAAGTGTTCCCAATTGACTAGATTAGCTTGCAGGGCCCTTCACTTGTCTAACCTTTCTTTTATATTTTGAAATACTAATCAATAGAGGTCCCCTCTCTTAACTAAATAAGTCTTGCAAGGTGAAAAAAAGTCACTAAATTAATATTTATTTTGCAACATAAAAGAGCCAGGGTTATCTACAAACAGTATAATTAATTGGGATTAATTTCATGTGCAAATTTTGTCATTGCAGGTGCTGATGGAGTAATACATCAAAGGGACTTCACCTCTGTAAAAATCAATGCTAACATAACCTTGATTACTGTTCTTGTGGATGTCATATATAACACTAATCAGTCATGGTTTGTAGCAAACATCTTAGAGAACAAATATAATTTGCTTTTTTATTGGCATTTTTCAAGATGAGAGATAATATGCATTCATGGGGCAAGCAATCCTCTAAAAAACACAATCTCCTAAGGGAAGAAGTAGAAACAGTGTTGGTACACATAGGAATGCTTAAGGAGAAATTACAAGAGTGTGGAAAAATATTATTCACATTGATATGAATAGTACTGATTCTGTTTTGGGAATATAGACTCCCCATGACACATACAGAAAAGCTAGAGCGCTCAATTCTCTTAAAAACAACATTTTGCCTCACCCAAAGGAAAAAGTAGCAGCTTTCATATAATCCCTATCTCTGTTCCTAAATACCCTAGACCTTCCACTGTATCATTCATGAGTACAATCAAGTAAACAGAGAATAAATTATGGTATCCTATAGCTGTACTTGAAATCCCATGATTCACGGTGTAACGAAAATTAAACTTCATACACACAGATCTAGTAATATCCCCTGAGCACTACAAGATGCCCCTAACCCTCACACACACAAATTATAACTGCAGAGCCATTTTTCAGATTTGAGCTGCACAGGAGGAAGAGAGTGACATAAAATGCCTTCAAAAGCATAGAAGAAATAGCTAAAAAGAAAAAGAACCTCCGGCTCCGGGCACATCTCTTCAACTCCACCATTCTCCCTGCATTAGCATACGCCTCTGAGACCTGGGCCCCTACGAAAGCAGGATGAGAATGCTATTCCAAAGAGGAATCGAAAGAGCTATGCTTGGAATATCATGCCTCACTCAAGTGAAAGAAGGAATCCAGAGCTCCGACCTCCATTGCTGTTCCAGAGACAGGGATGTTGTCTCGTTTGCCAAGGCATCGAAAATCAGATGGGCTCGACATGTAATGCAATTTGGAGATGACAGCTGGACTAGAGTTGTTCCAACTGGATCCTATGGGATATCAAAAGATCACGTGGCCGCCCACCTACAAGATGGTCAGACTTCTTCATCAAGACCTGAACGAACGGTTTGAGGCTCTTTGTATTCCTGATGCCATTGGGCTACACTGGCATGTGATAGGGTCAAATGGAAATATTCCTCGCTCCTGCTCTAGCAAATCGATGAATAACGGGATGTCAAGTCAAGTCAAAGTGTCTTCAAATTATTTGTTATTCTTGGCACTTGATAGATAGTTTAGAGGGTAATTTTCTTGCTTTGCACTCAGACAAACTTATTTAAACTCTCAGCACTAAATATGGTTCCCCCAATCCTGCCAAGGATAATCTCTGAGTGCAGAGCCATGGATCAGCTATCCACAGTTGGTTGTGACCAAAATCGAAAAGTAGAACAACAATAACAAAATTTCTTGTCCAGATATCATATAATTATCAACATTAAGGGATTCATCATAACTAGGACTCTGCTCCTCAGTAACAAATGAACACATATTAAAAACTGTTCATTCAATGTAAGTTAAAATATCATAAAAGTAATAGAATTCACAAAATTTATGATACATAATACATAAATGATAAGAAAGATTCCATTTGAAATAAGATAAATAACATTTTTAAAGACGATGATTATTGTGATGCGAAACTAATGTTTGATTTTGTATGTAATAAGTTGTATTTTATGAAAGACCATTTACACGAGTAGATGAGGCCAGAGAGAAGAGGAATACATGTAGGTGTTTTCATTCTTTTTGGGGTCACACCCAGCAATGCTCAGGGGTTACTTCTGGCTCTGCACTCAGGAATTACTCCTGGCAGTGCTCAGGGAACCATATGGGATGCTGGGGATCTAACCCAGGTCGGCTGCATGCAAGGCAAATGCCCTACCCGCTGTGCTATCACTCCGGCCCCCATGTAGGTGTTTTTGAGAGGGAGATAAAGCAAAGATAAGCCTGAGTATTGAGAATGTGGTTGTTGTAGAACTATTCTGTCAACCTTTTTTTTTTAATTTCACTTGTTTTAAGAAAATTTAAAATCTAGAAGTCCAGCTTTCTAGTTTTAGAAATTATCCTGGTACAAAATTAATGTTTTTTTAAAAAACAAACTGAAAACAATATTTAATGATGAAAGACATAAAGGCCCATAGGTTTCTGCCTTAAAGCCACTATTTAAAAACATAATTGTAACTAACCTCAAGTTCAGGTGCTCGGCACCTGAAGGGCTGAAAACCTGAGGAAGGAGAGGTGATAAAGGTGACTGGAGGACTTTAATTTCAGTGCTGGCAAGGTGAGAATATGGCAGACATATACAAAAAATCTTACTGTCATTTGGGATTCAGTGTTGATATAGTTTGGTTATTTAGGAAAGTCGGTTAGAAGAAATATATGGATAGTGTTCAATGAGAAAGGAAAGTCAGCCCCCTCTCTTGTCAGCTGTCAATGAATTCTCAGAGTCTGATGGTCTCCTCTTTAGAAAACTTTGAGACAACTTGGTTAAGGTCTGCATGAATCTTTAAGCATCTTCCAGATGGCCTGGAATTTGTTTTATCCCATAACTGGAGGTGATTTAACATTTAACATACAATGCATGAGGCCAGCCTCTAGGGATGAGAACAGGACAATGGCCAAGGGGGACTGAGATGTTGTAAGAACATATGCAGAGTACAAGATGGAGTCTTGAACGTTTCTTCACTTACCCAACGGTAATTGCAGCAGTCACTTGCAAATCACCTTTCTCCATTCCAAAGCATTTCTAAGTGTTTTATGAAAGACCATTTACATGAGGAGATGAGGCCAGGGAGAAGAGGAATACATGTAGGTGTTTTTTATTCTTTTTTGGCTCATACCCGACCATGCTCAGCGGTTATTCCTGGCTTTTTGTTCAGGAATTACTCCTAGCAGTGCTCAGGGAACCATATGGGATGCTGGGGATCTAACCCAGGTTTTTTTCATACAAACAGGAAAAAAAAAAAACTCCAGCTTCTATAACCTCAGGCTTATTCAGCCAAGATTATGTTTGGGTCTTTCCCATATAAATGTCTTCCATTTTGAATTTATGCTTTTTTAATCTCTCTGGTTCTATTTTAAATTGCATTTAATACTCTAGCAAATTTAGATTTTTAAATCCAGATTCATCCGCATAACATGCACCTTATTCTGATCTGTACCAAAAAGGTGGAGACAGCAGAAATCTCATACTAACTTTTTTATAGTAAAATTTAAATTTCCCTGAAGATAAAAAGTGCTTGAATATATCTTTATCCTCAGGGAAGAAGCACAAAATTTTTTTCAAATTTCACTATATGTTTACACTTTTTTAAAAATATATTTAACTTTTCAATTTGTATTGATATTTACCATCTTCGGGTCTTTTTTTTTCCATTTTACCTTTTTGTTTCCAACTTTTGATCATTTTTGTAATATATTTACCAACAGAAAACAGAGTAGATTTAAATTATAAAATTTTAGTTTATAAGCGTGGATGAGAGAATCGTATGGGAGTCCCTAAATTAGAGAAGACATAGTATAGTTATACCCGTGAAGCTTCGTGCTCCTAAACCTTTGGATCATTTTCTAGATCAATCTTTGGATTTTGAAAGATAAATTGTAATAATAATCCTAAATAAGCATGAAATTTAAAATAACTTTTCTTATTCACATGGAATTGTTCTTAGTGATATAATTAGCAATAATTTTTTTTCTTTTTTAGGATAGTATACAACTGGTTTCTTTATAATACCCTGAAACTGTTCTATGTTTGAGGTTTTGCACACTAGACAGCATTGACAAATCTATTTAGGCTATAAAATAAAATGAAAGTCACTAAATGAGTAATATTCTCTGCATGTAAACATACAATACAAATTTGTTATGAAATTCCGCTTTATTTGTGATCCAAAAAGTCCTTAATAGACAGTATGGTGTAATTATATCCTCAGAGCAAAGCTGAACTACTGAAGAGTCCCAAAAGTCAACTTTAGGGTTTAGAATTTCAGTATTCTTCTGGATTTATCATAAATATTCTTACTATTCTTTAGCTGATTTATTTTATTCTTGTTTTTTTTTTGTTGTTTGTTTGCCATCTTTGTGATATTTATGAGTATTTTATTCAGCTAAATGTTGCTTACAGCAAGGCAAAAAGAGTAAAGCTGCAATTTATCAGCAATTGTATGAACTGTAAATTAATCACTTCATTCAGGTAAAAATTAAGAATATCTTAAAATAGGATGGGTGGTTTGGACTGGAGAAACCAGGGCTGCTAATGCACTTGCCTTATAAGAAGACAATCTGGGTTCCTTTATCCCTGGCACCACATTTTAAAATCTGCCAGTAGTGACTCTTGAGCAAAGAGCCAAAAAGCACTGTCAGGTGTGGCCCAATCATTTCTCCCACACTCACCAAAAAATGAACAAAAAAAAATCAGATTTAGAGTACAGTTACGTTAGTAGAAAAGTTTTATATTTGGCTTGAGGGATAGCATAGTGAAAGAATTGCCCTGGCAGAATATTGGTCTGAGTCAAATCCCTGGGACAGCATGACCAGCTCTGAGTTATTTCAGAACATGGATCCAGGATTAACCCTGAATATCGATGGAAGTAGCTCCAAAATAAAACATAAAAGGAGTATATAAATAGATATAGATTATAGATATACATGGGCTCTCCCTATGCCTGGCTTAGCATGAGGTATACAGGAGGGAGGGCGGGTTTGGGCCCTGGCCTGTCATCCCAATAGAGCCTTGGAAGAAACCTGAGGAACTCCCGCACTGTGATGGCAGCCATTTTCAATGTTAGAATTACACAGCTCTTCAGAGCTCCACCCAAGAGAGAAGCCAATCGAAAACCCAGCTCGACAGTGCCTATTTAACAGACACAGATAGAACTGCTCCCTGTAAATGCAAAAACTAAGAGTGCCCACATGGCAGAGCCTGGCAAGCTACCTGTGTCATATTTGATATACCAAAAACAGTCATGATAATAGACCTCATTCCCATGACTTTAATGAATGGCTTGAGGCTCTTCATGTTCCTGGAGCAAGCAGAGGCCCTTGGGCTATATTAGCATGCAACAGGGACAAATGGAGATGTTACTGGTGCCCACTTGAGCAAATCAATGAGCAATGGGAAGACAAGAAATGCAAGTGATAGATATGTGTAGATAAGCTGATACAATTATAGATAATAGAGTTACTGATATATGATATAAATAGATATGAGGAGAGTCATTTTTACCATTTATGAAAATTATTAGTATTTCCCTTTATAAATGGGTCCAAATAACCTATTCAATGTTACTTGTTTTTTTCTGTTATCATTTAATAAACTGTTACAGTAAATTTATGGCTCTAAGGATAGCCTGCCATCAAACTTAGATTGCAATTGCAATATATTGTGTCCTTATTAAATAAGCCACTGATTCACTAATCTCAAACTTAACTTACCACTTGATTTCTGTAAGTCATTTTTACAATATTTAAGCCAATTTCTTTTCCTTTTCTTAAATTGAAGTGTATCCAAATATAAACATATTAATAGTTATGTCTCAATCCTTCTCAATAAGGAAATGATTCAGTTTTGGAATTTATTATATTTTACTCAAGTTTTAGATGATAGCAGAAAGAATAAATGCAGATATTTGAACTCCAGTCAGTTTATTAAATTTTCATGGAATGTCAATGTATGGTGAATTATGTCTCTCTTTGCCTGAGAACATTTTTATTTCCCCTTCATTCTTTTTTTTAAACATTTTATTATACCACCGTGAGATATACAATTACAATGTTGTTCACGCTTGGGGGTTTGGGTCACACAGTGTTCCAGCACCCGCCCTCCACCAGTGCCCCCTCAACCACCACCCATGTCCCCAATTCCCTCCCCCCCACATCCTGCCTAAATAGCAGGTTCTTTATCTCTTCCCTCTCTCCCTCTCTCTCTCCTCCTTCTCCCACACATTGTGGGTTGCACTACGTACACTTAGAAGCCATCGTTTGCAATTTTTTTGTCTGTATTTAATGCTCAGTTCTATGTTGGTATCAGACCTTTTGACATTTATTCACACATGTTCCCTTCTCTATCTAACCAACCTCTGACTCCCACATGCTTGTGGTAATTTCCACTTTTGGTAAGATCTCCTGGTATATTTATGTCATGCAAATAAATGCAGTCATTCTATGTCTCTCTCTTTCCTTCTGACTAATTTCACTCAACATGATTCTCTCCATGTCCATCCATTTATAGGAAAATTTCATAACTTCATTTTTTTCTGACAGCTGCATAGTATTCCATTGTGTAGATGTACCACAGTTTCTTTATCCAGTCATCAGTTCTCGGGCATACTGGTTGTTTCCAGATTCTGGCTATTGTGAATAGTGTTGCTATGAAAATAAAAGTGCGGATTGTGTTTCCGCTGTGTGTTTTTGGCTTTCCAGGGTATATTCCCAGGAGCAGTATGGCTGGGTCAAAGGGGAGCTCAATTTCTAGTCTTTGGAGGAATGTCCATATTGTTTTCCAGAAAGGTTGTACAAGTCGACATTCCCACCAACAGTGTATGAGAGTCCCCTTTTCCCCACATCCACGCCAGCGCTTGTTGCTTTTACCCTTTTGAATATGGGCCATTCTCTGTGGTGTGAGGTGATATCTCATTGTTGTTTTGATTTGCATCTCTCTGATGATTAGTGATGATGAGCATTTTATCATATGCCTTTTGGCCATTCGGATTTCTTCCTTGTAAAAGTTTCTGTTCATCTCTTCTCCCCATTTTCTAATGGGGTTGGCTGTTTTTTTTTTTATATAGCTGTACCAGTGCCTGATATATCCTGGATATTAACCCCTTATCAGATGGGTATTGGGTGAATATTCTTTCCCATTCTGTGGAACGTCTTTCTATTTTGGTCACTGTTCCTTTCGAGGTGCAGAAGCTCTTCAGTTTCATGTAGTCCCATATGTTTATATTTTCTTCTAGTTGCTTTGTTAATGGTGTTTCACCTTTGAAGATGTCTTTAGCTTCAATGTCGTGGAGGGATTTTCCTATATTTTCTTCAACGTACTTTATGTAATCAGGTCTGATATTGAGATCTTTAATCCACTTTGATCTGATTTTTTGTGCAAGGTGTTAGACACAGGTCCAAATTCATTTTTTTACATGTAGCTGTCCAGTTTTCCCCGCACCACTTGTTAAAGAGGCTTCCCTTACTCCAGTTTGGACTCTTTGCACCTTTATCAAAGATTGACTGATCATATCTTTGAGGGTGGGTGTCAGGATACTCAACTCTATTCCATAGGTCCACCGGTCTGTTTTTATTCCAGTACCACGCTGTTTTAATTACTGCTGCTTTGTAGTACAGTTTGAGGTTGGGAAAGGTGATGCCTCCCATCTTCTTCTTCCCAAGGATTGCTTTAGCTATCCGTGGGGGTTTATTATTCCATACAAATTTCAGGAGTGTTTGGTCAATTTCTTTAAAGAATGTCATGGGAATCCTTATAGAAACTGCATTGAATCTGTACAAAGCTCTAGGGAGTATTACCATCTTGACAATGTTAATTCTCCCCATCCATGAGCAGGGAATGTGTTTCCATTTCCTCGTGTTCTCTTTTATTTCTTGAAGCAGTGTCTTGTAGTTCTCTTTGTATAGGTCCTTTACACACTTCTTAATGGTAGAGTAACTGCTGATACAGTTTTAGGATGTAAACAGTTCTTAGTTTATTAAATATATGGGATTTCCTTCTTGGTTTTATCAATATTTAGAAGGTTTAAGGTTAATTCGGCTATTAACTCTGAGTACCGAGTAGTTCTTTTTCTTGCTAAATATCTTTGGGTTTATTTAAGGCATTCTCTTTGTCTCTCACTTTAACTAATCTCATTAAAATACTTTGAATCTGACTAATTTTTATTTATACTGCTCAAGATAATAGGATTGTCTTTAAAGTTGAAAACACATTCTTTGTTCAATTCTGAAAATTACCTGCCATTATTCTTTTTATCACCCTATCACTTGACTGACATCTTTTATTACTTCTTTATGCACTTAATATCCATTACATTTTAGCTCGGCATTTATATTCTCTTCTCTTTTTAAATTTGTTTTTGTATTTTCTAATCCTCTTTATTTTCAAGAAGCTCATTACAATTTTTTCAGGGTATTTTCTTATCACTATGTTTTCCTTCATATACATGCATGCAATCTACCTTTTAACAAATCAAGTGTTTAAAATATTTTAATATACAGTTTTTCAAATATGGAACTTATTTTTATAATGTACTTTCTTAAAGTTTTGCTTTGTTAATTTTATCTTTTAAAAATAGTCTAGTCATGGTTTATAAGTAATGCTATAAAATATTTAATGGGTATAAGTTTTAAGGGGAATCATAAATGTGACTTTATAAAACATGTTAAACATAGACCTGTATTTCTGTCTGTGAAGACCCACAGGTGATGTTACACCTAAGCCATTTCTTTGTTTCTCTCTATATGCATTTTGCTACTGGTGAATGATGTGAATTCTGACTCCACTGTTTCCTCAAAGCAGCTCAGTTTCTCTAATTTTAAATGTATGAATTATTATCTGCTCAAACATTTGGGTATTTCGTTCCCAACCTGTTGCTAACTAGGACATACAGAACATATTTGATTTAACACCCATGAATCTCTCAATATTTTTAATGATTTCATCCCGTCTAGTGACTTTAAACATCATTTATACACTGATGATTTCCAAAGGTCTTATGTAGACCTTCCCCCACAATTCCAGTCATGTGTGCTGGCATCCTTCATACAGGTATACATAATTTGTTACAACTTTGTTAGTCTTAAAACATCATGATTAGGCCACATATATGAATAAAAGTGTCATTCATAAAAGTCTTACCTAAGTTAATGTTAGCATTCAGTACTTAAAACTAATGTTGGCCCCATTTTAGCTCTTGACTATCTCAATATATATATATATATATATATATATATATATATATATGTACATATATATATATATATATAATCCATCAGTAAATCCTGTTGACTACACTAAAAATGATAGCCAGGATTTGAGCATTATTAGCACCTGCTACTATATATATTTGTTCTAACACACCATCACATGTAAACTGTATGATTCTCATTATCTCAGTATCTACCTTCCCTTTTCCACTCCTATCTCCAAAATTATCATATGGTAAATATGTTTATTACCACTCTGACTAATTTATTTATATTTTCTCATGCACTTAGATATAAAGCTCTTTACTTTTTGACTTTTGTAGGTATGGATTCTACTGCCTAAATTAATATGTTTCTTCTGGAATTTGTTATATGCTAAAGCATATCAAATAACTCCATTTGCAGATGAAGGAATTTCCTCACTCCTCCTCTCTCACTTTCCTATTATGATTTTTTCTACTTAGTACAATCACTTGTATTCTGCTTAATGTTATATGTCTCTCCTTTCTCCTCCACAGAGAAAAAAAAGTTTTACTAAAAGTAGTAGGGCACTGAACCTACTGTATTATTTTTTTAAATTACATTTACAAATAGTGGTGAATAAAAACAAAACAAACAGAGGACCACAGATTGTTATCTATTTATGGTCACACTAACTTCAAATTCAGGAGACCTGATGTCTATCTAAAATGATCGTAGACCTAAGCTTTGTCTCAGGATCCATAGTATAAAGTCCGCATGAGACAGGACATATGGAGATGTTACTGGGGCCCGCTCGAGCAAATCGATGATGAACGGGAAGACAGTGATACAGTGACAGTGATTCCATAGGTCAGCTTAAATTCCTCTTTCTTTGATCTCACTTAGGCCCAGTCCCTATCAGAATCCTTATATCACCTTTTAATCAGAATATCTGTTTAGAGATTTTCTGTATTATCTGAATCTCATAATGATAGGTATCAGATCTTCCTATACATGAATCCATTCAGAATATTGTAGTTTCTTTAATGCTTAACATTTCACGGTGGTTGCCTAACCATCACTGACTTTTACAGAGATTGTTTTTTGTCATAGAATATAAATAACAGACAAAACTAGAGAGTGATTTCTACACGTATTTGTATGCCTTTTTCAAATTTTAAATTCTGAACATATCTCTTATACTGAAATCTACTTACTAGAATATCACTAGCCAGGATTTATTAGGCTATTAGGATCAAGGAGGTGAGATTAGTTTTCACATGCAAAACTCACTGAAATATTCTAGTCACTTTATGGAGCGAAGGTTTCAGGCTGAAGGGATTGGTCCTTTGCATTGTATGCCTGAAATTCAATCATAAATAACTTTGTACCCACGTTGATTCAATAGTAAAATTACAAAATAAGGAACAACAAAGACAAACATTGTTCATTCTAGTCAGTCTAACAATAATTATTTAAATGAGGCAGATTTTAAACTCAAATGACCCTAAAATTAGAGACTAAGTCAACTGCTACCTTAATTTGAATTTTCTCAACTTGTATAATTTTTTACAATAGAAATGTAATTATATAAAAGTGAATTAAATAATAAGGCATTCTGACTAGATTTAAATAATCTACTTGAACATTTTCTTGAAAGAATGTCAATATATGTTAGCAACCATTTAATCTCTAGGCCAGTGTTTTCCACAGTCATCTAATGGAGTTTGAGTTGAAAGTTCATTTCTTTATTATTAATTTTCTGTATCATGTTCGTTGTAGTTTTTTTTCTCACCTTTTCCTGAATTAACACCAAAGCGGAAATGCATTTCATCAAATTTGTAGCAGTTATATATGTTTCAAGATTAGTCACCATAAAATAATATATGTAGCAGTTATATATGTTTCAAGAATAGTCACCTCTCTCAAGAATAGTCACCATAAAAATCCATCTATGATATTCCCTTCTTCAAATTTAGGCAATGGCAAAATATTATAAAACTAAATGTTATTTTACTTTTATTGCTGTCTGGTTTGGCTTTTGTAATCTAAGTAATCAAACTTAAATTTCAGTTAGTACAATAATTTTAATAAATATTTTGGTATGCCTGCTACATGCAGGAAGCATTTATTTTCTTAAAAAATTACAAATGCATTCATTTCTACAGAGCATAAGCCAAGAAAATTCTTAACCAGCTTGAAATCAATTACTTTTATACTCTTGGTATTTGAACTAGTGTTAATTTTCAAAAGCTGGGCTAAAGTTGTTGAAAACTTAGGAGTGGGATTTCACAAAATGAGTGTTTGCATCACGTGTATAACCAAAACAGATGATATGAATCAGCAGGGGATAAATGAGATTTCAAAATCAGCAGATAACTTCATTTTAGCATTCATTCTGTTTTTGCATTAGCAACATGAACAACATCCAATTTATTTTTTCAACATTGTGCAACAAGCATCAAATACACATTCCAGCATTCACTATGTTACTATCTGTGTTCACATCTGAACCTGGAACTATTCCATACCTTATTGCATTTCTCTAAATACATTCAGCTTGGGGATTTCATGGTGAGCAAAGAGCTCTCAGAACATAAGTTGCAATATGTTGCTTTTAGCAATTCAACATATTCATTCTTGGAACTTCCATCCTTTTGCATTTATTTTCCCTCCAACTTGTGCATATACATCAATTCATTTGCATAACGTATTCAAAGAACAAACACATAGGTTTACTTTTCTGCCTGAAACTTTGTAAAGTTGCCAATAGGGCACCTTTCCCAGTTGGTCAAATTTTCTTTCTATTGTTATAAAGTGCAAGAAGTTTTAGAGCTTCAGGTATTTGGCTAGAAATGTGTCCTCTTCAGTCATATCCCTTCTGTCAGGCTGAGGGGCAAATCAAATTGACCTGTCAAGGAATAGGAATGGTTTGTGATTGAATTATTTCATTTGAACCAAAGTATTGGCTCTCATTGTTTCCTGTTTTAAGAGTTACTGAGGCTGAATTGTTTTCCAGTGAAAACTTATCTTCCTCATCATAGGACTAAAACAATGAAAATAAAGAGATAACCCCTTTTGGCCAAAGGGTTTAAAAAAATTTACCACCAAAGATTCTAAAGTTTATTTCTCTGACAGATGTGAACAATGTCGCATATAAGTGAGTGAAGTATAAGGACTATACTGGCACTATTATTTCTTTCTGAAACTCACACAAATAGATTCCAGTGTTTCTTTCTGTCATGGGCTCACCTCAATGGAAAAAAAAAAAACTAATTCTCCAATTTTCACTTTGGAGTAACATATGTTCTTTATGAGTCAAGACCAATGTTTCCTGGCCTCTTTGTCAATCATCAGTTTAGTCTCAAATATTTTTTAAAAACTCTGATCTCTTACTTCAGTGATTTGTTAAAGAGGTTCCAAGTCTTTATTTATTCTCTAGAATACCAGTCTTCAATCATCAGTCACCTGACTAGTGGTTCAGAAAGGTTGAAAGCCACGAATGTACCACCTTGCTTATGAGTGTGCCATTCTATGAACCTGTAGGCAAGATAGGTGACGGTTCTCAGCTGTAAAAATGCTGAAGATGAATGATCTGATACTATAGAGGATACCGTGTTTGTCTTGGAATTGGCCCCTGTGCATAGAGATTTCAGAAATGGGTGTGATCCCTAGAGCCCCGATATTAGCATTCCCTGAATACAGAGGCAGGAACAGATTCTGAGCACAAGTTGAAGTGTCCACATTCCTTGAGCCCCTAATACCTCTTCCCCAATAATAATAATAACAATAACAACAACAACAACAACAAGAAAGTTAAAGGAAGCTGGGGGCCAGAGCAATTGCCCACTGGGTAGGGCATTTGCCTTGCACGCAGCAGGCCCATCCTGCCCGGTTCGATCCCCCATCCCATATGGTCCCACGAGCACTGCCAAGAGTGATTCCTGAGTGCAGAGCCAGAAGAAGTCCCTGAGCATTGCCGGGTGTGACCCAAAAAAAAACAAAAAAAAAAAAAGAAAGAAAGCTGTTTTAGAGTTTCTTCCTAATTACTTGAATGTCTGCATAGAGGGAGTGGAAGAGAACCTAACAGGTATCTTATAAAATTCAAAATCCTAATTTCCCTGAAATGTTCAGGAAATTTGACAATTCCTACAACAAAATGTTTTACTAACTTTTTTTTTCTTTCATTGAAAAATCATTGGTAAAAAATACAGCAACTTAATCTGTACTCTACTGGGCATGGAAAATAGAAATCTATATATTTAATACTTTTCTCAAAAATTATGATTGAGTTTTGGTGAACAGTCATCTAAACACACCGTGATTAACTAATAATGAAGCTCAACAAAAGTTCCTCTGGGGAAATGTAACAGGGAGCATCTTACCGTCCTAGGATAGAGGTAAATAACACCAGACTCATCTTCTGTGTGTGACCTTTGAATTTTTAAATTATCTGGATCTCACCATGTCACATAACAATGGTTTTGACCTTTTTCACATGCAAACTAGTGGTTGAAAACTACTATGATAGAAGATAAAGTTAGTGTCAAGAAAAATAGCCAGAAAAAGCATAAGACGTGTTGAAATAACTTAGTATTAAAGTACAATAGAAATATTGTAAAACTATTATAATTACCATATAAAAGTAATTATTACTGAAGAAAACAAATCTTCTTGTAGGTTTCTACTATACAGTAATTTTATTAGAATGGAAAAAATCATAGCATATTGGGCAGAACATCCAACAAACACATCCATATTTATCAACAACAGCATTAGAAATGAGACATTGTAAACTTTACAATGATTTTATTTATTTTGTGCATATTATTCTAGTTCATGGACTAATAATGTTTTGGAATATCTTGTTAAATGCAATGTTTATTGGTTTACTGAAGGTCTTTGGGTAGCCATTGAAAGTTAACAAAACTAAAAACAGCAAGGACAGACATATTACCACAAATCAAATGAGCACTATTCTGATACATACCTTGTGCCTATCAGATAAAAAATGTTTGAACATTTATTATAATTAAGTTTGAGATTGATAAGGAACTGATGAATAAGAAATTAGGAGTGGAGTTGAAGACAGAAACAAATCATTGTACGGTGACTGGGAATATCAAATGTAAGATAGATAGTATCTATCTATCTACCTATCTACCTATCTACCACACCACCTGCCCGCCCATCTGTCTGACCGTCTATCTATCCGTCTGTCCATCTTTCTGTCCATTGGTCCATCTATCTGTCTATCTATCTGTCTATCTATCTGTCTGTCTGTCTGTCTGTCTGTCTATCTATCTATCTATCTATCTATCTATCTATCTATCTATCTATCTATCTATCTATCTATCTATCTATCTATCTATCTATCTATCTATCTATCTGTCTATCTGTCTATCTGTCTATCTGTCTATCTATCTATCTGTCTGTCTGTCTGTCTGTCTGTCTGTCTGTCTATCTATCTGTCTGTCTGTCTGTCTGTCTGTCTGTCTGTCTGTCTGTCGGTCTGTCGGTCTGTCCGTCTGTCGGTCTACCTGTCTACCTGTCAATCTGTCTACCTATCTACCTATCTCTCTCTATCTTTCTCTCTCTATCTCTCTATCTCTCTATCTCTATCTCTCTATCTATCTATCTATCTATCTATCTATCTATCTATCTATCTATCTATCTATCTATCTATCTATCTATCTATCTATCTATCTATCTATCTATCTATCTATCTATCTATCTATCTATCTATCTATCTATCTATCTATCTATCTATCCCTCTATCTGTCTGTCTGTCTGTCTGTCTGTCTGTCTTATCTATTGATCGATCTATGGATCAACCGATCTACCGATGACCAGATCTGATCCTTTGCCCTGTGCATTACTGATTGTGACCCATTTCACTGAGAGAGAGGAAAAAGAGAGGCACAGAGAGAGACACAGAGAGACAGAGAATTACTAATCTATATTGTCTCTTTGGGGAATTACAGAAGAAATAATTTATCTTTTTTTCATTGTTTTGCTTGGGAGTAGCTCCCAGCAAAGATTGGAGGTTACTCCTTGTTTTGCACTCAGGAATCAACCTTCCGTGGTACTCAGGGATGATATGATATATAACAGATAGAACTTAGTTCATTGTATGCTAGGCAAGTGCCTTACCCACTGTACCAACTGCCCAGCACAACAACAGGAATTTAAGAATTTGAGCATTTTATTTTTACAATTTTTTCTCAGAATTTAGAGAAAATGTATATTTCTTATTTAATTTTATGTGAGTATAAAACTAATATCAAAATCTAAAAAAAGTATAAGGTGCAGTACACATGCTGATTCCCTTTATCCCAGTTCTGATTGAAATAACATGGTTTCTTATAAAACCAACAAAATTTTGTACTTCATTTTATTTAAAAGCATTCAAGTTTTTAATTAAGTTTTCATTGTTTTACTTAAATTAACATACTTGCAACAACGGTAATGCTTATATTTTTTAAATACAGCTACCTCCCCTCACCACCTCCGAAGTACCTAATATTCTTGGACTGGCCTTATAGCCCAGCGGTTACTTCCCTTAAGCATGGTCAGGATCAAAGTACTAGTATTCTCTGCTAATGCCCTCATGTTATTTTTGCACTTTCGTTTTCCTCCTTCTGCAACTTCACCACCACCCCATCCTGTATAATCCCCCGTATTGTAATCCAGGACAAAGGGTCTGTAGTCCTCTCTGTTCCTTTATGTTGTTCATTGTCAGAGACAGCAAAAATGAAAATAAACAGATGAATAAATCAAATTAAAAAGGTTTAAATAGCAAAATAAAAACACTTTTAAAATAGCCACCTCATGGAATGGGAGAAAATATCGATACCTTACACTTCAGAAAAGCACTACTATCCAAATTGTAAACAACACTCACAAAGCTCAAAAACAACAAAATTAAAAAAAAATCTATTAGAATGGATACAAGAGTTAAAACAAAACTTCCAATATCCAGAATGCATATGAAGAAGTGTTTGTGAATCATTTATAAGGGGAGTGCAAATCAAACTTTCAGTGCATTATCAAACCAGTTATTACATTTTCTGTCAAAAGACTGGAGTCAATCAGTGTTGGCAAGAGTGTAAGTAAGACTGCAATGGAGAAATAGTAACCTTATTCACTGTTGGTGATAATGCCCTCTGGTTCCTCCTTTATATAAAATAATATAGAGATTTCTTAACAAAAACAAGAGCATATGCACACTGCTAAGACTGGAGCTTCCATACAGCATAGCAATATCACTTGTTGGGATAATAAGAACACAAAGGCAGCTATTTGAACATATGCAAATTGCATGCAACACTTAATAAAATAGCTGATGTATGTCCAACAAGAGATGAATGGGAAAAAAGCTTTGACATATAAACACAATGGAATATTACGAAACTGTTAAAAGATGAGATTTTTTAAATTTGTTTTACTGCAATGTAGATGGAAATAATGAGTAAAATCATACAATTTAAAGACATCACAATACATAAAACTTTTCTCTGTATGTACAGGCAAATTTATGTATGATACAAAATCATATATTTTTCTTTTTCTGAAAAAGTACATTCTATCTCTGAGTTACATATTTGTAATGGTTAAGCAAAGCATAAAGCCAAAATCATGAACAATTGGCTTATTAACTGAACTTTTGTAAAACTTAAAAATTAATATGATCATAGTTCTTTGTTTTAAATGTTTAGTTAATATTTAAAGTATTATAAGCTGAACTAAAACAGGTATGAAATAATGCTATTGTTTTCTTTTTCTCCAAGATGAATTTTTGATTTTAGATCTTCAAATATTGTTCATTTAGAAATTAAATTGTTATCAAAATGATTATTACAGCTCAAAAAATACAGATGTACTAGTGGATTTGCAAATAAACTTTTGGAGGAAAGCCTACTTTATTTATTTTCATTTGACAACCATTAGTCACATTTTCCTCATGTTGCTGGAGAGTTGAATCCCAATGAAGAATAAGCCTGAAATGAATATGGCATTTACACATGCTTATATGGACAGATATAATTGTCCAAATACACCTGCTAAATTTGGGCATTTATTCAGAGTGATTAAGAAAGTTGAAGTGGAAAATCCAATTTAGTATAACCCTTTCTGATTTTCTGTAATAATGATATGTATTGTGCTAGTGCAGTGAGTAGTAATACTCAGATATCATTGTGAGGCATCCTGATGCTTGTATTTTTATGAGGAAGATTTGAGAAAACAAAATACTTATTTGGAAATTGTTCATTTTTTCTTATATTTTTAAAATTGAATTTACTATAAAAGCTTTGGCAACCTATAATTATTTCCTGTTATCTTTCTCTATGAACACCTACTGCCCTTGTAGAAGATATTAATTTTTGTAGCATCCATATTGTACAGTGAAGATCTATGTCAGCTGAAAACTTGTCTACCTTTACTTGATGAATCATACACAATGTTGAGGGAATTTTTATCTAATACTCCTCATTTTTTCACTAACAAATATACTTTTGTATTTTAAAATTATTTTACTTCCTACCCTCCCTCAGGTCATATTTATTTGTTTGAAAAACTTAAAAGGTTACATAAGACAGAGAAAGTAGAAACCTAAACAATCAGACTTTGGTGTTAAAGTTTGTAAATGGGTCTCTGAGAAAGGCTCATCCCCTGTTTTAGATAGAGAAAGAGATAGAGAAATGAGACATATATAATGTTTGAAAATTTATATTTATGACACACTGCTCTATCTTGCTGCATGTTGTCTCTGATTGGCCTACTTCTAAGATCATGAATGATTCACCTAAGAGTCATAGAGTTGATGGAACAGAGAGAAGGAAGATATGTAATGATATACTTGAATAGAATGTTATAATACAATAGTTTTGTTTATATTTATGAATTAATATTTGAATAAGAATTTCATCTTTATTTGGTATGCATTTGAATTTTTTAGTATGTAATAGCATGACTTTATCCATAACTTACTGGTATTTGTTCTGTAATGACTGCATCGATAAAATAGTAGTAATTTAAAATGTTCAATCTAGAAGGAACATTATAATGAATGTTCCAGAAAATATAGCATCACTGTTCAATGTTAGGCCACAGTGTAAAATCAGACATGGTATATGCTATCAGTTGGAAAGTTGATTGCATGCGGATACACAGGGTGATCAACTCTACACTCTGCTAATCAGTAGGACAGGTTAGCCATGGGCAGGATCTTGCTTGCCATGCAGAATAAGGAATCAGAGGGTTTTTAAGTGTGCATACATGCAAAATACTATGATAGTGAAGAGTTAAGTACATAAAATGTGGAACATAATGAATAGTAGAGAAAATATATTGAAAGCACACAAACTTTCTTAGCTATAATTTCACTCCAATGCAATACCGAAATTCTCTTATTTCTAACCCTTTTGTTAGAAGACCTACTGCCATATGGCAGACCTTTTACATTCCAATCAAGTATACCAATGTTTAAAAGGTAGACATAACATATAAAACATCTTACTTTTGAATATATTCTTATTTACCCTCCATTTAAAAAAATGGGTTTAAGTGGTATTGGCAAAATATAGATCTAATATATCAAATGATTCTTAAGATTTATTGTAGGCAACATTGTCTATCCTTATACCTTTTGATGTCATCATGCCAGGATCTCAGAAGAGTAACAATGCTTTTGAAGGTATTTTTACATTTTCAGTATCACTGTATCACTGTCTTACCATTCATCATTGATTTTCTCGAGCGGGCACCAGTAACATCTCCATATGACCTGTCTCATGCAAGTAGAGCCCAAAGGTACCTGTTTGTTCCAGGAACATAAAAGCCTCAAACCATTCCATCAGGTCATAGGAATAAGGTCAAATTTGTTACTGGTATTTGGCATATCAAATACAACACGGGTAGCTTGCCAGGCTCTGCCGTGCTGGTAGCATACTCTTGTAGTCATCTCAAAATCCAGCATTTATTGATGAACCGCACGGTTGCTTGCGGCAGTGCAAGTCGGGCTGTGATAGGCTGGTCTGCTGGGTGGAGTGCTGACGAGGGGAAGTCGGAAGTGGAAAATGGAGGCCCTCATGGAGTGGGAAGTCGTCTGGCTTGTTGTGAGGCTCTGCTGGGGTGGCGGGCCAGGGCTAGAACCTGCCATCCCTCCACGGGTGCCTCATGAGTGGCTGGGCACAGGGAGAGCCAGTAGCAGCTCTGTCCCATGTTTGTGAGTCTCTGAGCACACCCAATCTCATCTGATCTCGGAAGCTAAGCAGCATCGTGCCTGGTTAGTACTTGGATGGGAGACCGACTGGGAATAACGGGTGCTGTAGGTTTACTCTATGGCCATACCACATTTTCAGTATATTCTGATATATTTTAGCATACAGAACTTTTCAAAATACTTTATTTATTTGCGGAGCACTTGTCAAATACACTTTTCTAAAATGTTGATGCCCAATAAAATGATAATTCATATTTATAAAAAAGTATGTATAATAAGATTTTATTAGGATATGCAACAGTACTTTTGGCAGACAATTACTAGAAGGTTTCCTTACAGAAGAGACAGAATTGAAAACAAAAATAAATTATGAATAAAATTGTCTAAAAATGTATGCATAGGCATGGAGTCAGGAAAGCGATTAGAAATAGATAGACAAGGACCTCTTATTTTTGAAGTGTAAGAGAAGGGTGAAACAACTTTTTGTTATCCCTTGTTTTTACAAAGCAAAGTGATGCTTCTGGTGATGGATGAAAAAATGCCAACTCAGCAGTTTCTGTTTTCATCTTTGCAATACTCTTGGTGCCACTCTCCAGAATGGATAAATTAAAATGGTTTCTGCTTAATCCCCTCAGAGAGGCTTGATTGTACATTAGCTATTGTGTTTTAGTTGAGCATGCTTAAAACATTATGCCTTTTAAAGCCTAATAGTTGTGTTGGTATAATCAATTCTAATATGCAGCATTTGGGATGTTTGTGCATATCTCCAAGGCTCCATTTTTTTTTTGTAAGAAAGGTAAGGCAATGAGTCATTTCTGGTCTATATAGAAACATGAAGAGCTCCTTAACAATGAGAGGAAACAAAACAAAGTGACACTATTTCAAAGCAGGAAACTCTTCTAACCATTACTGGCTGGAAATGGGAAAAGGAAAGCATCGTAGAGATATTCTAGGGATCATAGTGGTTGCCTTGCAATCTGCCAACACTGGTTTGGATCACCAGTAGTTTATTTTATCAAATGTTTCTATTTATCCTATTAAATGTTTTCATAAATTCATTTTTTTTTTTGCTTTTTGGGCCACACCCAGCAATGCTCAGGGGGCTACTCTTGGCTCTGCACTCAGAAATTACTCCTGGCAGTGCTCGGGGACCATATGGGATACTGGGGATCAAACCGGGTTGGCTGCATGCAAGGCAAATACCCTACCCACTGGACTTCGCTCTGGCCCACATAAATTCATTATTATGTACAAAACTATTGTCCATATATAGGAAAATCCTACCATCATAAAGATTGTTCAATTAATCCTTTTATATTTTTAGTAAAATCACTTTTCTTCATCCTCTCTAAATGTCGGAAAATGAGTAACCCTACTTTATCGTTATAATTTGTTATTCAATGAATGATAATAGAAAAAAATCATAGGTAGAACTTAGGACTCTTAAAAACTAGTCATTTTCATCTAGCATAATTGCCTTGGGATTTATCAAAGAACACCTATGTTTCTGTTAACATGGTGTGGGGTATATCAATAAGTTTAATCATTAGCATAGTTAAGAATATAGGCCTGAACGATAGTAAGGGAACTAAGGATTTGCCTTGCACATTGTAGCATTGGCCAAAACCCTGGTCCAATTTCCAGTGCTACATAAGGCCCTCTAAGCCACCAGGAGTCACTCTTGACACACAGTCAGAAGTAATTCAGAGCACCACCATGTCCTGACCACCTCCCCTGCCAAATGCATATTTGGATTTCTTCTTTTGATTTGTTTGATTTGTTTTTGTTTGTGTTTTTTAGGGCCACACTCAGAGTGTTCAGAGATTACTGGTAGCTCTGTGCAAAAGAATAGCTCCTGGTGGTATTCATGAGACTATAGTGTGCTGGGGACTTAATCCTGATTAATCAAATGCCATGCTATTATTCCAGCTCACATACTTGCATAATTTCTACGTGAGACTCACAGGTATGGGGCAGAGCTGCTACCAGCTCTACCTGTGCCCAGCTGTTCACAAGCAACAGTAAGGGATGGCGGGTTCTAGCCCTGGCCCGTCACCCCAGCAGAGCCTTTCAAGAAGTCACAGGAACCCCCACACCATTAGGGCCACCAATTTCAACATCCGACTCCTCTCTTGTCAGAGCTCCACCCAGCAGTAGAGCCATCACAGCCTGGCTCATGTGGCTGCTTTGTGACTTTGCAGTTCATCAATAAATGCTCGAGATTATAGGTGACTACAAGAGTATCCCACCCGCACGGCAAAGCCTGGCAAGCTGTCAGTGTTGTATTTGATATGCCAAATACCAGTAACAATTATAGACCTCATTCCCATGACCTGATGGAATGATTTGAGGCTTTTTATGTTCCTGGAATGAGCAGATGCCCTTGGGCTACACTAGCATGTGACCGACATATGGAAATGTTACTGGTGCCCACTCGAGCAAATCAATGATCAATGAGAAGACAGTGAAGTGATACAAGTGATACATGTGAATATATGCATTTGGCAAAATAGCTAAGATTGGAATTGTTGAGTAACATGATACTCAGATATTTAGTTTTATGAAAAATTAGTGATGTTTTGATTGAAAAATAGAATTACTCTTACCAGCTTTTTCATATCCTTGCCAACACTGTTGCCTTTTAGTTTTGGCCATGGTTGTAGATAAAAGGTAGAGCTATTAGGGGCCAGAGAGATAGCCCAGCGGGTAGGGCGTTTGCCTTGCACGCGTCCCGCCTCTGCCGGCCCGGGTTCGATCCCGGCATCCATGTGGTCCCCCGAGCACCGCCAGGAGTAATTCCTGAGTACAGAGCCAGGAGTATCCCCTGAGCATTGCGGGTGTGACCCAAAAAAGCAAAACAAACAAACAAAAAGAAAGGTAGAGCTATTCTTAGTAGATTTAATATGTTTTTAATTTGCATTTCCTTAAAATAGATGCTAACACTGCTTACATTCCCTGCTTCAGGCAACAAGACTAGTTAGGTAGGAATTTGCATTTCTCAGGTATGTGTTAAAATATGATACTCTTATCGCAAATCAATTATGAGGTAAGATTTTTGTTTGTTTTGTGGCAATGTGGATTAAATCCAGGGCTTCCCACAAGAAAGACATGTACTCCTTTACTGCCCTACCATCAGTCCCAGAGAGCTTTTTGTTTGTGTATGTGTGCTGTCTGGGAGCCTGTTTGTTTATTTAGGGCCTACACCCCCTGGTCCTGCTTAGTTATTTTGTACCAAAAGGTCACAGAAATTAAATCTGACCTCCTAGAACCCTTTGAACTATGATTTCGGTCCAAGTTTTTTAAGAAGTTAAGTTTATATTTTAATTCCCTATTTCCTGCCACCTGCCCATTGAGGTGTTGCAGGTGTGGCTGCAGTGCCCAGCAGCATTGGCAGGTAATAGACAGGAAACAAGCTTGTCTACACCCAAGGCTATGCCCCATGGGCTCTGGATAGTTGATGTTCTGGCATAGAAAAAGACTGGGCCCCCTGGGATGAATCCAGAGCCATGGCAGAGCCATGGCAACTACTATGGCTAGTTGATGTTCGGCATAGAAAAGACTGGGCCCCCTGGGATGAATCCAGAGCCATGGCGAGCTAGACAAACTACTATGGTGTATTCAATATGCCAAAAAAAAGTAACAATAATGGACCTCATTCCCAATGAATGGCAACGTTATTGGTGCCCACTTGAGCAAATCGATGAACAATGGGAAGTCAGGTGATATAAGGCAAGTGGATGCCGTACTTATCTATGTTATTTTATTGTATTACTTATTGAATTTTGATATAAATGTTTATAAAGATTACCCTCCTCATTTATAATATCACTTTTAAACTTCAAAATTCTTTCAGGCCTGGGAAAGAACTCAAGTGGTAGAGCACATGCCCTGCATTGATCAAGACCTGGAGTTGAATCTCTGCTTCTTATGGCTTTATGAGCACGATTAGATTTGAGCTACAGCCCTTATTGGCACTGCTCTGGGTCCCCCAAAAGATATTAGGGTCATGCAGTTTCCCTAGCTGCGTACAGGGCAATGATCATCCCCTCCAGCCAATGGACAAAGAATCATAACCACCAGTTCTAGAAAAATCTAAGATTTTAATTTTGCTCTGCACACTCCTAACTCCATCTAATTTCACACACACCACAACCACCACACCATAATCAAATCTGCCAGAAACATATAGTTTACAAAGGCCATGGTCAGAAAGTTACAAAAGGTAAAATGCTCCTTTATTCCAAAAACAATGAGGTGAGAAAAGGATTCTGCTCACCTGGGTAAAATATCAGAGGGCCATGCCCCTACTCCCAGGGACTGTAGGGTAGCACCCAGGGATTAAATTTAAAGGGTGTCTTTTCCGGGAAAGATCATACTGTATATCCAAGTCTACATTCCACTTGCCATTTTGGTTAACCCTAATCCCTCAGCATCATATCAATCCACTGCTTGATTTTGGGTCAAAACAGAACTGTTACATGACCTTGTTTACTATTTTTGTGTCAAAACAGAGCTTGGTCCAAGATCTTGCTCTCAGAACATTGTGTAGGATACTTGTTGTTCCATGTTGAGGCCAAGATTTTCTTTTTCCTAGTTCCATCCAGCCCGTGGTGGGACCCTTCTAATAGGGTATGAGGAATTAGAATCATTCTAAAGTAACAGAGACTTTTAGGTAGGAAATATGATGGATGTCTGCAAGGAACTAATTCAGAGCTAATTGATTCATAAATGCACAGCCTTGTCTTCCTGTGCCTATACAAAATGAAATACCCAGGCCAGAGCAATAGTCCAGCAAGTAGGGTGTTTACCTTCATGCAGCAAACCCGGGTTTGATCCCTGGCATCCCATATGGTCCCCTGAGCACTGCCAGGAGTAATTCCTGAGTGCAGAGCCAGTAGTAACCCCTACAAATTTCCAGGTGTGACCCCAAAGAAATTAAAAAAAATGAAAAATCCTGTGTAGTAGCATAAGCATATGTAAAGGGCTTACAGGAAAGAAAAAGCAACCTTTCATTTACAATACAAAATCCAGGGCTAGAAAGTAGGGCTGAAATAGAGAGTATACCAACAGCCCCGAAACACAAAATTCACTGATACTGTCAGGATTAAGTGCTGCTGGAATTTGATCAGAATTTCCAGTACTGAAGGGTATAACAACAATGCAAAATTTAGTTTTTAAATGTCAGTAAAGAATTTAGTGTAAATAATTTCCTGCTTTCCTATTCTGTTTTACAGGTATATGTGATTATATCTCCATCCATACCAGTCTACTTTGTTACCATGGTTTTATGATGACAATCCTTGGTATCAATAAGGGATTTATCTCTTTTTTTGTTCCAACTATGTCTTACTTCATAAATATACAACCAAAAAATTTAAAAAAAAATCTCTTTCTAAGGAGCAGAGCCTAGCAAGAAGTCAGAGGAACCCCCACACCATGAGGACCGCCATTTTCCACATCCAGACTCCCCAGCTCGACTGAGCTCCACCCAGCAGAAGAGCTGATCACAATCCCAGCTATAAATGCAAGAGATGAGAGGCTACTACAAGAGTATCCCACCCTCACGGCAGAGTCTGGAAAGCTACCCGTGTCGTATTTGATATGCCAAATACCAGTAACAATTATAGATCTCATTCCCATGACCTGATGGAATGGTTTGAGGCTCTTTATGTTCCTGGAGCAAGCAGATGCCCTAGGGCTATATTAGCATTTGATAGGACATATGGAGATGTTACTGGTGCCCGCTTGAGCAAATCAATGAACAACAGGAAGACAAGTGATACAGGAAGGAGCTGGATATATAGTACAGTGGGTGGGATGCTTGTCTTGCAAATTGTCAACCTTGGTTCAATCCTTCTCATCCCATATGGAGCCCTAATCATGCCAGAAATGACCCATGAATGCAGTCTCAAGTAAGTCAGGAATTTGTCAGATGTTACACAAAAAGAGAAACAAAAATATCTCTTTCTGAGATTTTGATTGAAGCTATGTTAAAAATGAAATGACTATTATACATTGACTATTGAAATGACTAAATCTACTTTTATAGATCAGTTTGAAATAACTGGCATCTTTTTTATTGAGACTTCTATTAAGGATAGCACTATTTTTGCCATTTATTTTGCTTTTGTTTGCCTGCCTTTTTAAACCTGTAAAAAGTTGTAAACTTCTTTTCATTGGTGTTTTTAAGTTATAACTAATTCCATTTTCTTTGAAATCATTTTACTTTTGTTTCCTTATCCGTCATATAAATTTTTAAAAAGACAAATGCCTTTTGATTTTCTACTCAGGATCAATTCTTCCTTCTGTGAATTATCTCTCACTCTTCCTAGAGAAAAATTCTAATTCTTACCTCTCACCTTCCTGACCCCTTTATCTTGTTCTTAAACTTCTGTAAGGAAAATGCCAAATAGAATCACTCATTTATAGTGAGACCGGGATTCTGTAGTTTATTGATTGGTATTTAAATCCTGATCCTGGTACGTTGTGAGTTCTATGAAGCCAGTTTATTTTTCTAAAGTTTAATTTTATCATGTGAACAAGATATTGATACATATTTATGCATGTGTCTCCATATGTCTCAAAAAAGAAAATCATACTCAGTGTGTTGATTTAAAAAAATGGCACAGAGTAGATTTCCAATAAATGATAAATATTTTCATCTGTCCTGGTGTTGCCTGTCAATGAAATTTATTTTGACTTAGAGAATTTTGATACTGTTATATTTTATTGAGGATTCTTGAATGTACTGTTTATAATTCCATATATTATTCTGCAAATATTTTATCTTGGCATTTTAATTTTTGCTTTGTTCATATCTAATTTTTAAAAATGAGTACAGTAGTATTTAGAGAACTAGACACATATAGTAGCAATGTAACAAACAGTAATTTTTATCATCTTTGCTCATGATTATCAATGATACTTATTGAAATTTTTGAGGATTTATATTCTGATTATGTTTGATTGAGCTATTTTGTGTATATTACCTATATTACTCTTAAAGTCTTTAGTGTTGCTCTAATATTTGTTCTGTGTGTTTCAATTCCTTGGATAATTCATAAGCTATATAAAAACAGAAATGGTGCCATTTTTATGTTATTATGCAATTTAGACAAATGTTAGGAGTGAAAGAATCACAGTGGAAGAGTTTAGTTTTCATGTAAGAAAAATCCATAATGCCATTGGCTTTATTATATTGGAAAATACTATGTCCTATAGTCTAAAATTCTAATCCATAAAAAGAGGATTATAGTACATTAAAGAATTCTTGATTACTTGATCACTTGAATCCCTTTATTCATAGATTTGCTCAAGCGGGCGCCAGTAACATTTCCATTGGACCCTATCACATGCCAATGTAGCCCAATGGCATCTGGTTGATTCAGGAAAATGAAGAGCCTCAAAACGTTTCTTCAGGGTCTTGACAAGGAAGTCTGACCATCTTGTAGGTGGGCGGCCACATGATCTTTTGTATTCCCATGGGATCCAGTCGGTAATGGCTCTAGTCCAGCGATCATCTCCAAATCTCAATACATGTCCCGCCCATCTGATTTTAGATGCCTTAGCAAACAAGACAGTGTCCCTGATTCTGGAATAGCGACAGAGGTCAGAACTCCTGATTCCTTCTCTCATTTGAGTGAGGCATGCTATTCCAAGCATAGCTCTTTTGATTCCTCTCTGGGAGACCTGAATAGCATCTCATCCTGCTTTTGAAGGGCCCAGGTCTCTGAGGCATATGTTAATGCAGGGAGAATGGTGAATCAAAGAGATGTGCCTGGAACCAGAGGTTCTTTTTCCTTTTTAGCTATTTATTTGATGCATTTGAAGGCATTCCATGCTGCTCTCTTCCTCCTGCGCAGCTCAGGTTTTTAGGTCGTTCATCATGTTGACTTCTCGACCTAGGTACACATAACTGCTGCATTCAGAGATGTGTGTTCCATTGAGAGTGAATGGGGCCTCTGAAACTAGTTCATTTTTCCTAAACATGGCTTTCTTTAGATTCAGCTGTAGACCTATCTTTGCACATTCTTGGTCGGAAGTTAGCCAGCATTTGTGCCACTTGGCTAATGTTTGGTGTTATTAGAATGATGTCATCAGCAAAGCAGAAGTGGTGTAGTTGCCTACCATCTATCTTCACTCCCATTCCTTCCCATTCTAATTGTCTCATGATGTTCTCGAGGGTGGTGCTGGAGAGTTTTGGTGAAATGGTATCACCCCCGTCGAACCCCCTCAATGATCACATTTTTTGTAGATTGGTGAGATCCTGGTGGTGAATCCTTAATACAGCTCACGAAGGATCTTGATGTATTGGGTTTGAACACCCTGTTTGGCTACGGCTTTGATGACTGCTTCAGTCTCCACAGAATCAAAGGCTCTCTGTAAATCAATGTACGTGAGTCAGAGTGGCATTTTGTACTCCCTACAAACCTCAATGAGTTTGGTTGCTGAGTGGATATATTCGATTGTGCTGATATATTCGATTGGGCTTTCCAAAAGCCAGTTTGATCGCATGGTCATCCTTAATCTAGTGTTCTGCCAATCCTGTTCAGGATGACTCGTGTAAACAGCTTGTAGATGATGGACAACAGGCAGATGGGGCGATAGTTGCCTATGTCGTGAATGTCTCCCTTCTTGAACAGTAGAACTGTCAGCTGGTTTTCCATTGGGAGGGCACCTTGCATTTGGACAGATAGCATGTGAAGAGTCGAGCTAGTGTATTGATGAGTACTGACGGCAAATTCTTCAGGTGTTCGGGTCTGACTTTGTTTGGTCCTGGTGCTGTTCCCTTCTTTACTGACAAAATGGCATGTCAGATTTCAGAAGGGAGAACATTGGGAATGACATATCCATCCTGTGGGATTTTGTATGTGGGCACTTGGACATGGCTATCAAGAGATCTGAGTAGAAATCATGGATAATCTTCTCCATTTCCTTTCTGGAAGATGTGATAGATCCATCAGGCGTCGGAGGCCAGTCATCTTGGTCTTATAGTTGGTGAAGGACAGACAGGCGGTGTGAATGCTTTTCCCGGTTTCTGCTGCATCTTCCAGTATTTCTGCTCTTCTGTCTTTGAGGTCTTCTTTTATCGCTTCTCTGCACCACTTAACAAGCTTGGATGTTAGCATTTGGTCTCTTGAGGGTCACGCCTTGCCACGTTGGTGAATGAGCTCTAGAGTTTCTGAAGACAGGCGTCCTTTTTGTCTTTCTCTCTCTCGGCATTCTTGGCACAATCATGGAGGTGCTGAACCAGTCGGTTGTATTCTTCATCAATGTCGTCAATGATAGTATCTTCCCATGTTGCTGCAATGGCACCAAAGAGTTCCCAGTTGGTGATCATTCTGGGAGTTCTCTTCTTAAACTTTGCAGCCTTTTTCTCCCCGTTATGCGGGAAGTAGAATTTTGTATGAAGGAGACGGCAGTCCGATCCTGTTTGGAGTTTGGGGACGACAGCTACATAGGTCAGACAAAACTGTCGATTGAAGATGATGTGGTCAATTTCATTGTGGAACTGTCCACCAGGAGATTCCCATGTCCAACGTTTCACATAAGCCTTCTGGAACTGTGAGTTTTGAATGTTTAGTGACATGATAAACTCAGATAATCTCTCACCCTGTTCATTCCATTCTAGGCCATGAGTCCCGATGTGGAATTTTCAGCCGATCTTCTCTGCTTGAGGAATTCTTGAGAAAACTAAATGTGTACATATGCCAAAAAAGGTAACATAACTCCCTTGGTATATAATTGTAACAAAATTAGTAAATTCCCTGAGATACAGCTATAAGTACATTCTACTTAATATATAAACAAAACAGATTTATTTTCTAATTGAGTTACAAATCAATCATTTTATAAAATATGTATACATCTTTTTCTCAGATTTTGGAGCCAGGAAGGAAAAATAGCTGTAAATAGAAATAATTGAACTGAATTTTTTTATATCCCACTCTCTCACACACTCACCAGAATCTATACAGAGAGCATTCAATCCATGTTCAAGTTTACTTAGAAGCTAGAACCAGAACAAAGTTCAGGTGCTGATGCAGGAGTAGCAATAGCGGGTCTTTGTATTCATCCACAACTCTGAGATTTTTCAATATTTTCAAAACCAGAAAGGTTGAGCAATAAAGATGCTCAGCCTCAGAACTAAAAAACAGATGTTTATTGGAAAGTAGAGGAGAAACTTCCTGGCATGGGAAAAAAATTGGAATAGGTCTAAGCATAACTAATTTTGTGAGTATTTTTTAAAGGAAAACTGAGTCTTTCTTTTTTACTTGTGAAGTCAGAGTGTGTTGCAGAGAATGTGAAGATTTTACAGAGTCCTCTGGCTAATTTAGGACCATGTGGGTTATCTACTTGACCATTTAAGTAGGTATTGTCTCTTATCTTCCAGTTCCTATAAGCCTAAATTTGGGTCAGAATCAATAATATCAAAAATTGTTAACATCTAACTTTCAGAAAAAACAAGTAAGTTGCAGGAATGTTTAAAATGTGGAATAGATACCATTATAGTGCCCACACTTGCTGGCAAAATTGAGGCTTCTTCTAATATACTGATCTCCACTCACAAGTTCTTTTGTTGAAATAATTTTTTCTGGCTTTGTACTTTTCTATTCCTGCCGTTCTGACAAAAAGCTGATTTCTTATTTACCCAAATTTGCAGAATATAAACTCATCCTTCATACAATCCTCTAGTTATATATAAAACCTCTTTCATCTCAGAGGTATACACCTAAAATTTCTGTCATTTCACTGTCATCTTCCAGCCATGTGAGCTGTCCAAAAAATGACTTGTAAGCACTATTAGCCACATTGACTAGGATTCAGGAAAGATAAGGTAAAACAAGCTCTGTGGTATTTATAAGGCTTGGAATTTAGTCTGTGCTTCACCAACCCAATTTGCCTTTGAGAGTTTAAAATTCATTTCTAAATAAATTTTATATTCTTAAGGAACCGTGGTAAAAAGTATAAAGTCAAGGTTAGTGGCAGGGGTCATGTGTGAAGAGGGCATGTGTGAAGTCATGAGTACTGGGGAAAAGAATGAAAACAAGAGCACAGAAAAGAAAAAAAGGGGGAAAGGGAGCAAAATACTCATGAAACCATCTCAGGTACCATAAATGGGTGGAAAAATTTGTAAATGTACAAATGCATCATAAATCTTCAGTGCTATTGAACACTCTATTGTATTAGAAGAATTATGCAAACCGTTCACTTCTCTTTGTAATCTCAAGCATAGAATCATTTCAAGTCATGATTGTGAGTTGAAATATTTTGGGAACACTTTCAAAGGAAAGAGCATATTGAGATATGTTAGGAATAGTTTATGGTGTTAAATTTTTCTTTTTCTGTTTTAATGGCAAGTTTTAGAGCCAAACTACCAAAGCAAAAAATGGCCTGAATTGAAGCTTAATACAGTTCCCATGCCTTTGCCAAAATATATCTATCCCATTATGTGACCTAAAATTTCTAAAATATGTTTTAAAATAAAATTTAAAAGAGTAACTAGAGGGAAAAGAGAGCTAGCACAGCAAGTCAAGTCTTTGCCTTGTGTGTGTCTAAGCCAGGTTTGATCTCCAGCACTATGTATGGTCCTGATGAGCACTATAAGGAACAGTTCCTGAGCACAGATCCAGGAGAAAGACCTCACCACAGCTGTATGCTTTGTGTGACCCCAAACAAACATCATCAACAACAAAGAACCCAACTAGAAACCTTACTAAATACTCATTTGCTGTGCTTGGTCATATTAAATCTTGGTCAGATTAATTCTTAGTGACAAAATTTCCCTAAGTTTTCATAAGTTCTATAAGAATATAGAAATTTAAAAAAAAGAGATAAAGTAGGGCTGGAGTGATAGCACAGGTGTTAGGGTGTTTGCCTTGCAGGCGGCTGACCAGGGTTCAATCCCTGACATCCCATATGGTCCTCCGAGCACTGCCACGAGTAATTCCTGAGTGAAAAGCCAGGAGTAACTCCTGAACATTGTCAGGTGTGATCCAAAAAGCAAGAGAGAGGGAGAGAGAGAGAGAGAGAGAGAGAGAGAGAGAGAGAGAGAGAGAGAGAGAAGGAAGGTTCATGGGCTTATTATTATACTTTGGAAGAATTCTCTAGAGTAAACTCTAAAATGAAGTAACAGCTATGAGGGAGGGAGGGACCATATAAGCCCAGTTGCCCCTGTCAGGAAGAGGGAAAGATGAAGGTAGAATTAAGGTTAGAAGGACAGTAAAAATGTACTTTTCACATTTTGAAATTCTGCCTAGAATCTGCAAAAGAGACTCTCCTTTTGCCATAGCACAGTCGGAACACAGCTGTTCACAGCATGTTTGGCATTCATTGGGCCAGTCAAGGACCAAGGCCACCTAGACTAAAGACTGCTAGAGGGCACACAGAAATAAATTCATATCCTCAGAACAGGAGTCAAAGGGCTTAGGACAGTTAAGTAGGAAATGTCGGCTGACTCCCTGGTCTTTCTGACCATTAGCTGATGCCCAGGGGAATGGAATTTGTTTGCCCTTTTAACACTTACCTGTCTATTTAACTACAAATAGTAATGCCAGCCCTAAAATGATCCTTCATGCTTTAAAGAATCAGCCATTAATGTGTCCAATTGACCTTCTGCAGTAGTGAATTGTCTCCATTAACCACATTTCCCATGTACAAATCTTTAGTAATAAATTTACTGATTCTAGAACTCAATAAACTAAATGGCTTTTGTGTCCTTAAAAGGTATGAATAAATTAAATCTCTAGGCAAATGAAACTTTGTGGAAGTTTGAATGCTTTCTTTTTGTAAAAGATGGGTTTGGGGGAGGAGGGGGACTTCCTCTTTGCTTTCTCAAGTCAGCAAAGGATGGATCCTAGAACTCATCAACATGCATGTGCATTCCTCATATAAGAAAAGGCTTGCTTAAGTCTTGCTTATTCATCACAAAGTCTATGTCTACATATGGCCAACAAATTGAGCATTTTGTGCATTATCCAGATCTGCAGCTGCCTTATGGCTCGGCTGATTGACTCATCAATGCTACTGACTAAATTGGACACTAAGATACCTTCAAGCTGCACACAAAATGTTTATTCATTTAGTCTTTTCAACTAGATTTCTACAGGTGAAATTTCTAAAGGTGCTTGTTTGGGTGTTTGGTTTTGGTTTTTTGTTACTGGTACCCTTTTATTCTTGATTCATAGGAAGTATAAATTCACAAGAGGTCAAAATATTTTTCCCTTAAAGTTTATAGTGAGAAAGGATTTGGGGACGTGAATAAGGGGCTTGTGCCTGAGCACAAAAGAACATAGCATCGAGTGTCATGGCGGACTCAAAAGGAAGCATGCCTAGAGGATTTTATATTCTTGTTCACAGGATCTTGTAATTCACTTCTCTGTTTCCAGGAGATGTTTTGTTCTGATCTCCAGGAGAAAGTGCCTGGACTCCTGGTCCACACGTGCCTAATTGGGGTGTGTTATGCTCTAGGGAGCTGGCATACACCTATCTGAGATGAATGGCACATAATTTAAGATTACAGTGCTCCCTCATAACCTTAAGAATAGTAAGGTTTTTTACACATACACCAGGCTAGATAGAAACTTTCCTCTATCGAGTAGTGTGGGTTAGAGGTGGGGAGAGCTTGACATTAAAGGGCTGATTAACTTTCCTTAGAGAATTATAGGCTGGGTAATATTTTGCCTAAAGCAGATCTCCTCCTAATTTTGGATGGATTGAGACACCAAGTCCAATCATCATTCTGTTTTATTAAATGGAACCCACACAATAGTGATCAAAATGCAAAGATAAACTGAATGAAGCTGTCTGTCATCCTGATGATTAAGATAAATGAAAGAAATTCCCTTAGTGATCCAAAGAGGTTAATTAATACGACTGCCTTAAGTTATGATTTAAGTTTTCTGCTAATGGGGATCCTTTGTTCATGACAAATATCTACTTTAAATGAACTGGATAACTTATTATCTCTTTAAAATTCTTTGCATGTTGCTCTGCACTTTCTAAGAAGTTTTATCTCCTTAACAATAATTCAAAATTACTCTCCACTCACATTTTCCAATGTTTTTCTTGGTTTAAATATTCAAGAATATTCAATGAATATTCTTATGAATTTCCTGTCCAAAATGTTTGGAATTAAATATAAATATATTTTACCACTTCTGCAATGAAAGTTAGTTTACTCAAAGATGAGATAAAGACAAAGTTAGAATAAAGATAGAACTTTTAAAATCTACTGCAAATAATCAAAATTACCTACATAAAAAATTCTCCACTTAAATGGAAAAACTTAGTGGTTCTACTTGAAAAATAATGTTTATACATTAACTCTAGGAAAATTGTGTACATTTTTGTAAATAAAAACAGAGAAGCTACTACTCTGGCTTTGGGATGAAGAGATCGAAATCAGAACAGTAGAAGTTGAAATTAAAGGAGCAGCAAGACATAAGATATATATTTAGGAAGGAGAATAATAAATCATTTAATCTACATAATTTTGTATACAGTAAAGTGTTATAAAACAGGTCAAGAGGAGTTGGAAATATTTAGCCTGTGTATTAGACACATGCTAATTCCATAAACTGTAATTGTATATATGATTCTGTGTTAGAGAAAGGAGAAAGCCAGACAAAGTAAGTTAGAAAATGATTCCTTCAGGATAGGCTGGTGACAATAATCATTTGAAGATCCAAACTTGAAAGTCAAGACAAATGTTCAAAATAGACACACAGCTTAAAAAAGAATGCAAATATATCAATATATATAAGAATCATATATCAATGATGTGATCAGAAAAATCTCAGATTAAAAAAGTAAGTACAAAAATTTTGTGGATCAGGCCGTTGTAAAGCCCAAATTGATATGAAATATCATGAATAGTTTTTCTTGAATCACTTATTCTTCATAATGACTTATACTTCCTGGCCCTCGAAATGTTGCAGGTGTGTATGCGGTGCCCAGCTATATAGAGAGCTGGCAACAGGAGACAGGCTTGTCTTTACCCAGGGCTATGGCCCGTGGGCCCTGGATGATTGATGGTCTGACAGAAAAGGACTGGGCCACCTGGGATGAATCCAGAGCCACGGTGGAGCCCGGCAATCTACCGTGGTGTATTTGATATGCCCCAAACAGTAACAATAATGAACCTCATTCCCAATAAATGGAGACGTTACTGGTGCCCACTTGAGCAAATCGATGAACAGTGTAAGACAAGCGACAATGCCTTAATCTTGGTTAAGGTGACTTAAGAAGTGAGAGGAGAAGTTGAAGCTGTAGCCATCTTGGTCACAGAGAAGTGGCAGGAAGGTCAGGGCTGAGAAATTCTGCCATGACGCTATAGAACACCTCACTCTGCTTAATCTGCAGAACTTAAGAATTAATCACCATCAACTGATTTTGATTTCTTCGGGAACCTCGAGTTAGGCTAGTGGGCAAACTGGTTTTGCTATTCAAAATCAGTCCTAACTTCTATACTGTTTCTCTTCAGGTTTTTCTTAACTCAAAGAAATGAAATTTAGGACGAGATGGATAATGAAGTAAAATGCTTTTATTTAGAAACTAAGAGGAGGGAAAAAGAGACAGGAACATGCTCAAGAGAGAATGTGGGCTTCTTAAGAGGGAAGACAGTTGAGGGTAGCCCACAAATTAAAAGGAAGAAATTATACATCAGGGGTTGAGACAGGGCCAACGTCTAGAATAGAAGAGCACTGCTTGCCTTAGCAAAGATGGTTTGCATAGGTTTTTCTTCCAAACCTTTCCCACCTGGGCTTTTCTATGTAGACAAGAGTCTGTTGCTATAATATTGTCAGGGGTAAGAGGTGGTAACTTCTGGTGGTTCACCTTCCTGTTCTTATCAAAGTGTTTTGTTCTCTCTGGAAAGGTCCAGTTTTCTCTAAGCCTGTGCTTGTACCAGTTGCTTATCAGTATCAGTTCTTATGTCCACACAGTGACTCATTTATTTCACATCTTGAGTTTATTACTTCCAGAGAAATCCTTGCCAGCACCCCTTCACCCATCTGTCTGCCTGGTTCACTTCCACTTCTTACATGTTTTCCTTAATCCTGGCTGTTCACGTCAGTGCAAAGAATTTGGCTGTGTTCAAATTTATGTGCCTTTGATATCTGTAAAACATATGACCAAAGCATATTATTGAGCATAATAAAAGAAATAGAATGAATGAGAAATATGTTTAATGTTATAGATTAAATTAGTAAAATTTCACATCAGATTTGACTCCATAAAGGCCATATGGTTTACTACTTTATGATGAATTGTTTATAGCAATTTTCTCATAAAAGATGATATCTAATCCTTATTTTAATGAACATTCTGTGTGGAAGTATAAACAGAAGTAATAGTTACTTGAGGAAACTACCATGAATTCTTAAACTGTTACATTATGCTGAAATTAATTTAACAAAGTAACCTAGAGAATTACTGGATTGGTTAATGAAAAACACGACATTCATCTTAAGCTTAATAGATACATTATTTTTGTTTGTTTTCTTCTGTTATTATTTATGCACTATGATTTACAAAGCTTTAATAACAATGACAAGCATTTAATGTTTAAACTCTAAAACCCCCACCAGTGTCAGCGTCTCTCCTCCAGTCACCCAAGATACTGTATTTATCTCCACTCTAGTCCCTTCCTGCACTCACTCTTCATTAATTTATTTGTCATCGTTTGGGTCACATGCTTACAATAATGTTGACTCTGACTCCTAAGGTTTTTATATGCATAATTACCTTTCCTCTAAACTACTACTAAAATGTTCAAGACCCTTGAAAATGCCCTTGATCTTATGTTATCTATAGTTTCCATTTGATTTGAATTTCCCTGGCAATAATTGACAATCAACATTTTTCCCCCAGTCACTTGCCATCAGTATATCCTCTTAAACATCCTCACTCTCTGTTTTCATGAGGTCATTGGTGTCAATGTTTTTGATCATTATGACTGCATTATACATCATGGGTTTTAGTCATTTCTTCGATATATTCTCTGAAAATATCTTACCCTGTCAATAGGGTATCTATTTTAATAGAAAAAAAATTTAATCACAGATTTTATTAGCTATATAAAACATAATTATTTTAATGTTGCTCCATTTGTTTATTTTGTTTCTGTTATCTTTTCAGATGGATCACGTCAATGAAACCATCTCTGAAGTTATTTTTTCCTGTAGCATTCTACCTATATCTACCAAATAAGGCTTACCAATATTACATAGACAAACGTCTAAGAAATTTATTTAATTTCTGATTTTATGGTCAGAGAAAGGCCCAGTCACTGTAGTGAAACTATATCATTTAACGGGGCTCATGAACATCACTAGAGCCAGCCTATATTGCTTTATTTTCTACATACATACAAGACACATATATGGGAATTTGTCAATAGTGCTTTACATATATATTGTGGGGACTGCTTCTCTAATTTTTATGATGTATCACTTTTCTAATGGCCTTTCAACCTGTTAAATTTTTATTGTAAATTAAATTACAGCCAAAAATATTGAAACTTACTGCAAGTACTATCTAAACCAAGAAATAGATTTCTTAGCCATCTGAGAAACCTGTCTAAGCCCATCACAATTGCCTGCATTACCCTAAAAATAGCCAGTCTCCTTAGTTATAGAATAACCCTTTCCCCTTTATTTGAAGTCTAAATGTCCCCTACTTCCTTTTGTTGCAGAACCTGGGTTATTTGAGGTGATTAGCATTTGACTGCCTATCTTGTAAATGACTCATCATTTTAAAGACCAGGTAACAGCCAAGGACATTTGTCTCTTTTGCTCTCTAGCTGTGTTTGAGAAGAGGAATGAAGACAGCAGAGAAGAAAAAAAAAGAAACTCTTATGTTCTTTCCAAATTCCTTTGAAATTTTCAGGTAAAATGATTCATATTTTGGACAAAGTTTCTAGGCTAGGCAATTACAAGAGTCTGGAAATGAAAAGAATACCTTGATCGCAATGGAGATATATCAGAGTGACGGTTGATGTGCCTCTATGAGTGACCTATCAGCTAAGGCTTCTGTACTCATCCTCCAAGTGATGGGATGATCAATATAGAAATATAATTGCAGGAAAAGTTGCATATGAGGTCTACCCTTACAAATAACTCAGTTAGACATGAGAAAAAATATGTTTTATTTAAAAAAATGTTTTTGGATTCTGGCTATTGTGGATATTACTGTGACGAATATTGAAGTGTAGATAGTGTTCTGTGTGTTTTTGAGTCTCCAGGTATATTCCAAGCAGTGCTATTGCGGGGTCAAATGGGAGCTCAATATCTACATTTTGGAGGAATATACATATTGTTTTCCAAAATGGCTGGAACAGTCGGCACTCCCATCAACACTGGAAGAAAAGGAAAAGTGCCTGCTATAGAAGCAGGCTGGAGGAGGGAGGAAGGAATTGGTGGTGGGAATAGGGCACTGGTGGAGGGACGGGCACTGGAACAATGCATTATTGAAACCTAATAATGAACACCTTTGTAATTGTATATCACACGGTGGTATAATAATTTTGTTTTTTGCTTTTTGGGTCACACTCAGCAATGCGCATGCGTTACTCCTGGCTCTGAACTCAGGGATTACTCCTGGCGGTGCTCAGGGGACCATATGAGATGCCAGGGATTGAACCCGGGTCAACTGCATGCAAGGCAAACACCCTACCCACTGGACTATCGCTCTGGCCCTATAATATATTTTTTAAATTAGAAAAATAAAAAATGTTTTAAGGCTACTGTTAAGATAGAGATGATCTCTCAATAATTGAGAGGCCAAAGTTTAGATTGGCCTAAAATGAAAGTCACCAATGAGAAACTTGTGGGAGTGTAGAGGAAAAAATATGTTCCCTCACATTCATTGGAATTCCCTGTCAGAAATCGGAGTTTACAAGAGCACAGAAACATAATGTCTCAGGCTTGAATGCCCTTATACCAGCCAGGCTTTTGGTGTTTATTTTAATCATGCAAGGTGACAGATTTCCCTAGTCCATAAAGGCCTCTCATATTCATCAGAGTTCAGCTATATGCAGAGCCAGCCCTGTAGTTCAAGATATCTTTATCTTGATAAAGTTATCTTGAACTAAAGACAGTGCAATAGAACAGAGAAGCCAGCTCCATTCTTGGAGCAGTTTCTTTGCAGTAAAATGTGGTGACTTCTCAAAGAACTGATTTACAAAATTTGGGGGAGCAAAATCTCATGTGTAATTTGGGGGAATGACTGTCAGAAGGAATGTTTGTCATCGGGTTGGCTATAAGCCCCATTAGAAACTACTGAACATTTTCAAATATGCTCTAATACTGAATTAAGGTAAAAATATTTCCTCCAGTCCAATTTTAGTTTCTGAAATGACTTTCTGCATGGTTTTCATATTTATGTAAGTGACTTATATGCAGTGTGTCCCCAGAAGAATTTATTTAATTTAATATGCTCGGACTATCACGCTTCACTCAAGTGAGAGAAGGAATCCAGAGTTCCGACCTCCATCCTTATTCTAAAATCAAAGACTCTGTCTCATCTGCCAGTACATCAAAAATCAGATGGGCTGGTCATATAATGCGATCTGGAGACGACTGTTGGACTAGAACCGTTACCGATTGGATCCCACAGGACGCCAAAAGATTGTGTGGCCACCCACCTGCAAGATGGTCAGACTTCCTTATCAGGACCTTAAACAAACAGTTTGAAACTCTTAATATCCCCGAAACAAACAGATGACATTGGGCCACACTGGCACGTGATAGGGTCAAATGATACTACAGCAAAGTTTCCAGTGAAAAGAAACAGTGAATAGAGTTGAAGCAGGTGAAGAGATCAGGTGCCCATTGAGTGACTCCCTAATTGTGGGTATTGATAATATATGAGGAGGACTCTTTTGGTGCTTTTGTATTTGCTGCACTTTTTCATTGTGTCATTAATACATCATGTGAGGCAGTATGTGGACCTGAAGATTCATCTTTCAACAATTGTGTTTGAACTCCTGTGGTTAAGGGAGAAACTTCAACTTTATTCACCATTCAAATGAACTCCTGAGATGAAATTTCAGGAGATATGACACAACTGGTGCTTAAGATGAAACTGACATCAAAATAGTCTGAAAGTTTATCACTCTTGTAAGTCAAACCTGGATTGTAGAATTTGGAAACTGGCATTGAATTTTATGAACTGCTTCATAATCAGGTTGGCATTGAACTAGAGATGATAATCTCAACATACATTAACCGTTAAGTGATGTTAGTTTAGTTGAAATTGAGAATCTAAGCAGTGTGATCGTGGATTATTAAGGTAGAGTAACATGGTAAAATATGCTAAATGACCAAAAACGGCTTTCCGTGTTTAAGTCTATGATTAAAGGGCTCCATAAAGTGATAAAAGTTGAAGCCCTACGATCAATTCCAGGTACTACATGATTTTATGATACACTTGTCACTTGTCTTCTCATTGTTCATCAATTTGATTGAGCGGGTGCCAGTAATGAACCATTGGTTGGGAATGAGATCTATTGTTGCTACTGTTTTTGGCATATTGAATACACCATGGGTAGCTTGCCAGACTCTGCCATGGCTAAGTGTTCATCCCAGGGGGCCCAGGCTTTTCTATGACAGACCATCAACCATTCAGGGTCCACGGGGCATAACCCTGGTTGGATACAAGCCTTTTTCCTTTCTGCCACCTGATGATGCAGCCAGGCACCACAGCCACACCTGCAACACCTCAAGGGGCAGGTTTATGGAACAAAACAAAGCGATTGAAAATAAGTAACAATAAGTGTTTTCATATAGATTTAGAATGCTTATGTACCTGGTCTATTTTAAAAATAAAATAAAATAAAATAAAATAAAGAAATTACTTTGCAAAGGGATGTGCTTCCAAAGCAATTCTCAAGAAGCCCCATAGCTTCAATGTGAGGACACCATGTTTTTGGGATTATCTGTCTCCAGACGCACACATACAAAACACTGACTTTATTTCTAGTCTGTATGAACTCTTTAGTCCCTCATTTTATTTTTTGAATTAAAAATTGTATTGATGCAAAAGTATCATTCCAAACTGGGCAGGACATGTAATGCGGTTTAGCAACAACCGCTGGACTAGAGCTGTTACCGACTGGATTCCACAGGATGTCAAAAGAATGTGTGGCCGCCCAACTACAAGTTGGTCAGACTTCTCTGCCAAAATCCTGAAGAAACGATTTGAGGCTCTTTGTGTTCCTGGAGCAAGCAGATGCCATTGGGCTACAGTTGTGCCCAAAAAGAGACAAATGAAGATGTTGTTAGTGCCCGCTCGAGCAAATTGATGAACAACAGGAAGATAAGTGATAAGTGATTGATGCCAAAATGAGGAGGACAGAGTGATATCACAGCGGGTAGAGCATTTGCCTTGCATGCCGCCAACCTGGGTTCGATCCCGGCATCCCATATGGTCCCCCAAGCACTGCCAGGAGTAATTCCTGAGTGCACAGTCAGGGGTAACCCCCTGCATGTAGCTGGGTATGACCAAAAATGCAAAAAAAAAAAGGGAAAGAAAAATTATGGCAAATTCAGGTTAAGCTTTCAGTAGTCAGTTTCCTCTTTTGACTTAAACAGAAGAAATGAGTTATAAATTTATCACATGCTCTAACCCAAATATTGAGTAACTTATGCATTAGTATAAATTTAATGATTCACAAGAGTTCCACAAACTACTTTTTAGTCTTTGTGATTTTTACAAAATTCTTAAAGGAATTTAATTAAATTCCTTTAATCAAATTCTTAAAGAAAATATAACTTAACCCAATATAATCATGAAAATGGGAGGGGATGCAATAATATTGCATGATATGAAATAATGTACAATTCAAACAATTTAAAAATAAATAAATATATTACTGGTAAACTATTTTTAGGTGGTGTGGGGGAAAAACACCTGGCAGTTCTCAGAATTTAACCATGGCCCTATGCTTTGGCATTATTTAGTGTTCAAGTCACAGCAATGGGTTTGAACCAGAGTGACTTGTATGCTGGGTAAACTCATCAATTCCTCTATTATTTCCTTGCACGAGAACTGGTGAATTATTAATAAATAGCAGAAGGACTGTAGGATAATATGATGGATAGGATGTTTGACTTGCACATGGCCTTATCCTGGGTAATAATATTCACCATCTTATATGGTTCCAGAGCACTACCAGGAGTAATTTATCAGCTCAGAACTAAAAGTAACCTCTGAGCATCATTAGGTTTGCCCAGAAACAAACAAACAAACAAACAAACAAACAAAAAAGATAGAATGGCAGGAATTTGGATTGCAAGTAGTGGATTATAACTCAAAAGACACTTTAATTCTGTAGATCATATTATTTTATTTTACTTATCTGTATACTTATTTATTGGGTATGCTCAGGGGTTATTCCTGGATCTGAAATCAGGAATTTCTCCTGGCAGTGCTTCAGGGATCATAGGAGTTACCATGGATCCAACCCAGTTTGGCTGCATGCAAGGCAAACAACCTATCCTACCCACTGTACTATTGCTCCAGCCCTATATTTAAGAACATGCTTAAGTTTCTCATTTAAAAATAAAAGCATTTCTTGGTACCTTCATCACAATTAGACCTCTGTATTGATTATCTGTGAAACACGAACACTGTCTAAGGAATGATACTTTTTCAAGAATGTTTTACTTATATTCTACTACTCAGTCCTTTAAAATTGGAAAATTCTTGATATAACCAACCTCTGAAATCAAATGTACTATGTTTCATGAACGAGGGTGTGGTGTAGCTGACTTTTACAAAATAGATTAGGAAAGTAAGGACACAAACATTATTAGTACAGAAACAAAGAGATATTTTTCTATTGTAATAAACCATGAGAATGGATCCTTTGCACTCTTCTACTGGGAAAAGGAGGGAGGAGAAAACAAAGAAAGCATCTGCCCTGAGCAGTGTTGACCACTCCCATCCTTTCAATACTAATTTTCCCAAATTGATAAATTCCCAGCTGCTCCCACAACGAAATGTCCCAAAAAGAGACCTCCACATGCTGCTGCAAAGCTGATCACCCTCGCCTGCTGGAGGAATTTGAGAGCCGTGAAGCAGCAGCTGTCAGGCACTTGTTCTCCATTGTAGCCCGAGAGTGCCTATGCACAACGGATTGTGCAGCAACCCAAGTTGGGTGACTGGAAGAAGGAATCTGAATATGTGCATTTAACTCAAGGAAAGTGCAGCTGCTACAGGGAACCCTAGTAGCGTCCAACTTCTTCCATGAGAAACATCTCAATCATTAGAGTCTGAATGTGAAACTGCTTATACAAAACTACGAATGTCAGTTTGAGTTACAAAAATAATTAGACATACTTTGCCTCTAAAAGAAAATATGTTTGTGACAGTGAAAATATGTTTGTGACAGTGAATAATCAGCTGTGATTTTGTCCCTTCAGGACTTTGTTTCAGGGTATCACACATAGGGAATGCCGCAGACCATAGGCTTCTGCCTTCAGGAGCTGCCTGTGCTGATACCACCAGAGAAACTGCCACTCTGTACCCTTCGGTTTCAGATTTCACATCCATCTTTCCATGCTCAGTTAAAATGGCACATAATTCTGAAAATTGATCTAAAAATGATCAATGCCTTCTTCTACCAGGCTTGTTACTAAGGACACAAAAATAAAAAACCTATCAGAATCAATCCCATCCACATACCTTACCAACAAATGAGACTCTAGAAGTATTCAGTTTGAAAAGTAAATCAGCCACTAATTTGATTAATCCTGGGTTCTGTAAAAGTCAAGATGGAACACGTTGATACTTATTCATGAGGGAAGGTTTTGTGGTCAATCAGAGCCTCTAGAAAAGAAAGTTCATTAGATAGTTCTCTAAAATGGGTGAGAGTTGCTCTCATTATTTTGAGAAGACTGGGGGGTAAAGTTGAAAAGATGACTGAGTTTGTAATCCCACTGCCCTGAATCAGACAACATCCATTCTCTACGTCATGCAGGTCTTCCACAACCCAACTTTAATATTGATGCTATCTACACAATAAGAGCAGCATGTCTCACAAGCTAAGAGTTTAGTTTCATAAAACGACTGTCCAATATATGTCAATAACAAGCTTAGTTTATGACCTTATGATTCTGACTGATTTGTTGTAGATTAACTATTCCCCCAAACTCTGATATTTTATTTGTTAGAACTCAGAGTATCCAATAAATTTGCTTATTACTGGTTTACATATATAAGAATAAAATTCAGGGGCTGGAGCTATAGTCCAGTGGGTAGGGCATTTTCCTTGCATGTGGCCAACCTGGGTTCAATCCCTGGCATCCCATATGGTCCCCTTAGCACCGTCAGGAGTAATTCCTGAATGCAGAGTCAGGAGTAACCCCTGAGAATTGCCAGGTGTGACCCAACAAAGAAAAAAAAAGAATAAACTTCAAAAAATAGAAGAGATGCATAGGGTAAGAGAAGGGAAAACAATGTTCTTTCTGAGTCTGCCTAATATCCATGTGTTCACTAGCACAGAAATTGTCTGAACCCTCTTCTTTGTGTTTTTCATTTACGCCTATTCATGTAGATGTGAATAAAGAAACCATTGGCCATTGATGAACTTGAAGATTGAGTATGAGACACAAAAATTCCAATTCTTTAATTACCCCCTCTCTGGAAGATTGAGTGTGAGGCACAAAAATGCCAATTCTTTCATTACCAGTTAGGTTCCCCAGTAACCAACCCTCATTCTTAGGTACTTACCCAATTCTATTTTATTTATTTAATCCAACTTGCATCACTTGTATCACTTATCTTCCTGTTGTTCATCAATCTTCTGGAGCAGGCACCAGTAACATCTCCATATATCCTGTCGCATGCTAATGTAGCCCCAGGGCATCTGCTCACTCCAGGAATTTGAAGAGCCTCAGACCATTCCTTCAGGTCATGTGGATGAGGTTTATAATTGTTACTTGTTTTTGGCATATTATAGCCGACACTGGTAGCTTGCCAGGCTCTGCCGTGCAGGTGGTATCCTATCAGTAGTAGACGCTAATCTCGTGCATTTGCTGATGAACCAGTTGTGCTCAATGGGGAGAGATCAGCTTTTTTCTTGGGTGGAGCTCTGATGAGCTGTGGAATCCAGATGTTGAAAATGGCAAGCCCTCATGGTGTGGTGGTTCCTCTGGTTTCTTGCCGAGGCTCTATTGGGATGGTGGGCCAGGGCTAGAACTCTCCATCCCTTCTGGGCACCTCAATATCAGCTGAGCACAGGGAGAGCCAGTAGCAGCTCTATTTAATCCAAATGAAGTAGAAATGTGCTTGTAATGAATAATTGGGCATTCATTCTACCTTTGCGACCTCTAAACTGAATACAAGAGTTCAGATACTATATTATAAAATATCTCATTGTTCTTGCTATTCAGACAGTCCAAAGGTATTGGGAGTTATGAGCCTGAAACCAAGGACAAAAAAGCAAATATATGTTATTAAAATCAGTCTCAATATCTCAGGTGGCTTTGAAGAATAAAGTGTAGCAGGAAGATGAAATGACATGTGCTATATCTCAGAGACGAGATACTGTTCATTGTGCATGAGCCGAATGGACAGATTTTTGTATGGCTGTTACAGTGTGATAGTGAAAAGATAAAAGCTGAAATGCCAGATTTGAGATGAATGTCCTAAGATTGGCCAAGGAGTCTGTGTACACTTTATATAAAGATGCCTGATCAAGATACTCTAACTGGGTAACTGCATGTATATTTTAAATCTCTCTATCTAGATCCATTTATAGATGGTTTTATAGTGAATGATATGGTAAAGCAGAAAAATCGCATAATGATCTATGTTAGAGATGGTCATCCATCAACTAGTATAAGTGGATAGAAAGAAAGGAATGGCTCATTATCTAGGCAATTAACTGGTGTAAAGTTGATTGTTTAAAAGGGTTAGACAGTGGGAGACAGAGGATAGGAAAGAAAACAGGATGGTGCGCGAGGCATCACCAGGACGAATAATTGAGGGAAGAGCCAGGAGTAACCCCTAGGCATCTCTGGGCATAACCCTAAAATCTTCCAAAACATGATTTTGGCAAATACAAGCATAGAGAAAAGTGTAAAAAAGCAAGTCATGAGTTGAGAAAAAAAGTCTGTGATAAACTCACTTTGGACCTTTCATCATTTGAAGAATGCCATTATTTAAATGTACATCTGGGATTTAATCAAAGAGGAGATGCTATTCATTGAGCACTATCTTGCACATATACAATGGAATGAAAGCCATGAGATAAGAATAGTTCACCAAAGGGAAACCAGCAAATTAAGGCATTGCAGTTTGAAGCATTCCACATTGAAGGTGGTTATATTGACACAGTGGAAAATATTTGCTGTTCCTCTGACTTCTCATAATAACCACCATCAAGAGTGATCCATGAGTGCAGAGCCAACAGTAAGCCCCCAATCAGAGCTGGGTATATCCAAAAACAAACAAACAAAAATAATAAAACAAAGTTTAATAAAAGTATCAACAGCAAATTTGAGAGAAAGTTACTATGATCTTTCTCATTTTGTTGAAATAAATATGATTTCCTATTCTGCCTAAATTAATGTATTTCAGGATACCAGAAATTCAAGTAGGAAAGTACCTTCCACTCACTGAATTTCAGGTAGAGAAGGATGGGGGAAGGTGATTTACATTATGTCCAGGACTGGCCATAAGTGCCCTCCCTCACAATTACTTCAAGGTCCTCTTTCCCCTTCAGTTACTCATCAGATATGGAACCGCCACTGATGAATATTAAGGTCTCAATGGAATATTAGACTTTTTTTCTATGAATAGTCACCCTCTTAAAAAAATAATTTTTTTCAAAATCAGATAGTTTAACTTACATATGTAACAGACAGAAAATTCAGCAAGTTAAAATTACCATTTCAAGCAACACATCCATATGTTTCTCTGGAATATCAATTAATTGCTTCAGTATGCACGCATAGACTTACCAGTGTCTGTTATAAACTTCTATTCTAAAAATCTCTCTGCCACATATAACATATTCTTAGAGCTCAGGATGGGATCTCATGCATGAGACAGAGGCCACAAAAGGAACAATTGAAGCTAAGGGATAATGCTATTGCCATACTCCTTGATGGGTCACAAAACTCTTGATAGAAAATGGTTCGCAAAAGTATTGCTTAGAAATTTGTCATTTAGAAAATCAATGTCTAAAGGCAAGCACAGTATATAATCTTGGTTTCTAGTCTTTTCCTTCCATTAACTTGCAGCACTGTTGTGGAAAACAACACATAAAGTAAACCTTCTAAAGACTCCTCTCATCTTTAGAATTCTGTGACCAGAGTACAGCACAATTATTAAAAAAAAACTCTTACATTTTTTTACTTAAGTTGCTATTACTCAGTGATCCATCTTGAAGGTAGCATCATTTTAATTACAATCTTAAAAGAAGCGAAGAACATCACAATACTCTGAAATGAAGCAATGCATGTAGCTATGCAATAAAATGGAATAGTAAAATTCCTAGCCTGGCTGGCTACTTTTCAGGCCTTGTCACCTATGGTAGTTTCTAATATTATTAGAAACTCATTAGTAGCTAAACGTTTATAAGTAAAATAATAAGTAATTTTCATACAACAAACTTTCTTAACAAGATGGTTATGTGATGTAGGAAGAATTGGGTTTAAAATTTGAAATAGCTGAACTAACAATGGTGCCTCAAGTTGTAGACCAAGATCGATGTTCTTCAGTTTACCCACTCCTAAATTTAGAAACAAAGCATAGAACGTTGATGACTTCTGGAAAAAAATCAGCAAGCCTTTATCTATATGTTGGGGTCAGCATAATTAAAAAAAAAAACTAGTAGCCAACTTAAAATTTGACCAAGTAATATTTGGATACAGAATACCCTTGACAAAGAAAGAAAACTATTTATCCTGTCCAAATTAAAATATTCTCAATTTTTTATATTATATATAGTTTCAAAAAAAGGTATGGCTTAAGTGTATTAAAAATCTGTTGTTCTGAATTTGGGTTATGAGAGGGCGGGAAAATCTGCAGGGAAACAGAAATAAAAAGAAGATAAAGAGAAAAGAGGTGAAAGGCAAGTGAAGAGACAGAATCAAAGTCCCAGAATGAGTGTCTGTACTCTGGAAGAAGGTGAAAAATAATTAAATTTGAGTAATGAGAAAAGATCTTATGTAATAAGTAAAGTTAATGAGTCAGGCATTCAAAGCATATTTAATGTGATAATTGTGATAAAGTTAGTCAGACTTCAAGAGAAAATATTTGCTCTTAGAGTTTTTACATCCCTAATCCTATTTATTTTAAATTTCCAGTTAGAAAGATATGATATTTAGTATCATTATTTTTTGCAATAAATTTAAAGAAGGGACATATTGGGAGCAGGATTCCTAATAGAGTTCTCGGGGACATTCTTCCTGATAGTTAGAAAACCAGTCATATGGCTCACCACTCTTGGTGGTGTACTAAGCATTTGGGGGAGTCACCCCCAGCAGTGCTGAAGGGGAGAGTTGTATAGATTTAGGGATCAAATTCAGAATCTATAGAATACAGAGCAGGTGGTCTAGCTACTGAGCTCACTCCCCACCTTCACTCTCGCCCCACATAAGGAAGAGTTTATTTCAGGCAGTAGTTGGGGGAACGAACTTGCCTCCTCCTTGCTAAGAAAATTTGATGCCAGAAGCCAGAACACAAAACTACGACTGCTCCAAATTGCCTGTGAGATTCCTGTCTTCAAATATATTCATCCAATGATTCCCATTTTATCTTTTTTAAATAAAGGTTTTGGGGATCATAAAAAATAAATATGCCCTGAGTTTGTGGATTGTTTTCTTCTTTTCCTTTTTGGCTGGTTCATGCTGCTTTAGTGGGATAATTCTTTATCCAAAGCACTGGCACTCTGGTGCCATCAAGCAGTGATGATTTTTGCCTTATTGCATTTAGCAGCGCTCAGCATTATGGCTGCATACTTCCTCAGGGAACAGGAGGGGGTTAGAAAAAATAGAAAGAAACAAAATAAAGACAGAAAGAAATAATCATCAGAGAACATCCTCAGGGAGTGCAGAAAAGCCAAAGCCAAAGAAAGTAACAGCTTACAGTGTTGTGAAAATTGTGTGAACCTGTTACAGGGGGAAATATGTGTTTGATAGAATTTAAATTATTTAAGACCCTAGAAAGAGATTTTACTCATCTTCTGCTTTTAGAGGAGAGCCATCTGCAAATGATTTTATTTACTTCTTTCTCTTATTCTGTTTTTTTTCCCTACCTTTAAATCTTACTTACAATATTTAGTGCCGCATTCAGGTAACTAAGGTTATTCTGCATTGTTGTATTGCTTTTTTTATTTATTTGTTTTGCTGCATTTTATCTAGTTATAAGTGTCTCAATGAAATATTATAAGTAGCTATCACAAAGTCAAGAAAATTGTAGACCAGTTTTATGCTTTACATTTAACCATCTTTGCAATACCAAATCACACTGGGCTATAGTTGTTTTATCCCACCCTGGGCTATCATTGAAGATAGATAGAGCATTGGGGGGTTTGGACATTATTGAAAATTTTTTCAGAATAATGATAAAAGAATTGTCCTGACTTTCCCAACTTCTAAAGTTTAACAATCCTCTAAAAGGGAAATGAGGGGCCAGAGCGATAGCCCATCGGGTAGGGCGCTTTTGCACGCTGGCCGGCCTGTGCCGCCCGGGTTCGATCCCCGCATCCCATATGGTCCCCAGAGCACTGCCAGGAGTAATTTTTGAATGCAAAGCCAGGAGTAACCCCCTGAGCCGCCGGGTGTGACTCAAAAAAGCAAATAAATAAATAAATAAATAAATAAATAATAAATAAATAAAAGGGAAATGAGCTAAGTCTGTAATTTTTAATAGTAATAGAAGTATCCCTGCCACTCGAGGTGTTGCAGGTGTGGCTGCAGTGCCCGGCTGCATTGGCAGGTGGCAGACAGGAGACAGGCTTGTCAATATCCAGGGCTCTGCAAATGGAGACCTGATGGTTGATGGTCTGACATAGAAAAAGATTGGGGCCCCTGGGATGAACCCAGAGCTACAGCAGAGCCTGGCAAGCTACCCGTGGTGTATTTGATATGCCAAAAACAGTAACAATAATGGACCTCACTCCCAACCAATGGAGACATTACTGGTGCCCACTTGTGCAAATCGATGAACTATGGGAAGACAAGTGATGCAAGTGATCAAGTGAATAGAAGTATAAAGGAACAGGAATAACTTCCATATAGAATTTTTTATATATATATATATATATATATATATATATATATATATATATATATATATATATATATATATATTGTCTTAGAAGCAATAGGAAAAGATGTAACTATTTTCATGCCCCAGACATCAGATTTTATAGTTTTTTTTTTGGAAGCTCCTAGTGCCCAGGATGAACTGACATAATTTTACCCACATTTATGGAATTATATTAATCTAAGTAAAATTTTACAACAGATGCAATATAAAATTAAGATTTTAGTCTTTATATTAGTTTTTTTGTAGATAAAAAAGAGTGAAAATGTGAAGAGCAAAAGGGATCCCCATTCTCTAACATGTGGAAGAAAGGGGTAATTTTTCCAATGACAGAACCTAGTTAGAATTATATGTGACGATTGACAATGAGCTAAACAGCAAAGTCATTAGTATTCTCTTTGTGCCTTAGATGAGTTCTTGGAGTTTCAGCTTGTTTGGTTTGAAAGGACAGATAGAGCTGGAAGCAGATCCTAAGTCTTGTTAAATGGCATGGATCAAATGGATATCTGATTCCCTCAGCAGGCATGAAGACACTGACCTTAGGACCTTTGGTAATGGAATGAGAGGCAAAAAGTTTTGTTTTAATGATAAAAAGTCATTCAAAGTATATATTCTTATACGAGATACTTGGTGTGCGTTCTCATGAATTCTGATGACAAACATCACACTTACATTGTTGGCATCACACTAGCGCGTAGGTCTAATCCGAGGGGAGGGAACGTAGTATTTCTCCACAAGATAGTCACAGTTCAATTAATTTTAAGGTCTTTCCCCAAAGTGATGTTTATATAAAGCAGCCACAGATACTCTCCCAAAGTAAAGAAATAAATAAGTAATAAGAAAGATCAACAGACACAAAGATACACATAAAATTCAGAATACCGGATGAATACATAAACTATAACCTTAGACATATGCATATTTATGTAAAATGGATTTTCATGTAATATTACACATTACTCATTTGGTTATACATTAATCTTATAGATCATAATCCATGTTTTTAAAAAAAAGAGGAATCTAAAGATCTGTGTACTAGTGTGACTAGATTTTAAAACTTACATATAATAAGCTAACTTAAAAATCTATGGTGTTATAATATACAAAAAAATAAGTTATTCAAATCCATTCTTATAACATGAATGTTCTTCCAGGGAAATTAGACTTTGCAGATGAAGATACAAGGATTTAAAGCCAGGAAAATCCTATGTCCCAGTCAGTCACAGTTCTGTCTTTTGCTCATGTTTGCAATTGGATATCTAATCTCACTTGGGTTCTAGTATTTTCATCCATAAAATAGGGTAAATTGGATGCTCACTGTAGGGTTGCAGAAATAATTAAGTGAAATGGTAGGAATTTTCATTCTACTTTTATTCGATTCTGTTCCAGGTATGGAACAAAGAGCACCCAATGGCCTTATTTGTTCCCATTATCAGTATCCTATGGGAAACATTATGCAACAGTCTTGAGAGATGAATGTTCAAAGAGACTAAAGAATCTTCTTTAGTGATTAGAGATCTTAGATCAAATAAGAATTTCCATATCAGCTACTATTTATTATGTAACTGATTTTTGTGTAAAATATAGATTTGAGAAGCAGTATTTTATTTTGTAATTAAGTAAATAAAATATCAGACCAACCAAGATGAATAATATTCATTGTTTACCTCAGCTATAGGCATTTGTCAATGTTTGGAATATTTAAAAAATTCATTTAGGACACAGAATAATCTGATCATAAAAATGAACAAACTATTCTAAAAATGAAGTTGTTACTGTGTTAGAAATAGCATATCAGAGAATGAGCAACAAATTGTGCTATCTAGGAAAATAAGGAGAGCTATACTTTATTATAATTGTATCATCCTTGGGGGCAGGAGCAATGGTCCAGCAGTTAGGGCGTTTGCCTTGCACGTGGCCGGCCTGTGCTGGCCCGAGTTTGATCCCCAGCATCCCATATGGTCCCCAGAGCACCACCAGGAGTAATTTCTGAGTACAGAGCCAGGAGAAACCCCTCAGCATTGCCAGGTGGGACCCAAAAAAGCAAAAAAAAAAAAAGATTGTATCATCCTAGAACAATAGATTTTGATTAATGTTTCGTAAAAAATTCCAGAGGGCATATCATCTGATAACATTCAGACTCTGTTCTGAGGCATGCAGAGTAATATTAACAGTAACTACACTTATTTATTTTTATCATCAATTAACTTCTCTGATTGCTATTAAAAAATGGCCAAAATATTCTGCCCAGGTAAAAAGACAAGTAAGTATTGCCCAGAAAAAGGTCACTGAGGACAGAAATCATACACATTATGCTCAAGTGTTAAGAGTTTACTTTCAGCAACAGGAGAGAAATAATGCACTAGGTCCAGCTCATTGCAATGTGTGGGTCCCTTATGGCCAGCTTATCCATATCCATTCATCCTACTTTGTGCCACAGTAGAATGGTCTTGACCCCTCCCCCATGGGATCTGAAATACAGCAAGCTGGGGGCCTGCCTGAGGGCCATTGACACATACATTTTAGAAGAACAAAGGATACATGTAGAGTCTGAAATAGGGAAAGGTATTTCCACACAAGACAATAAGTCAAGCACTGGATTATAAGACTCTTTTGATTTTGATAAAAAAAGAAAGGTTTTCCAGCCCTAGGTCCGTTCCTTTGTAACAGATAAGTAGCTATTGAAAGCAAATTCATTATTACCTCAACACTTTCTTGTATATTTAAAATTTGATTGGTGAAAATGTTTTAAAGATTTTGAAATAATGTACAGATCTTAGACCCAAGATATTTGAAACAGACTTATGCTGAAGGTTGCTAATCTCAAAATGTTTCATGACCAAATAAAATAGATGGATACTAATAGTATCAAAAAGGTTCAAAAAGGCATATTGTGGCCTTTTATTAGTAACCTGTATTAGTTTATCATAGATGATACAACAAATTTGGAGACTTAAAAATTTATTATTTGTTATATCTGGAGATCAGAAAGTATACTATGGTCTCATTAGGGAAAAATTAAAGTTTTGACAGCCCTGTGTTCTTCTTCAAGTCCCAAAAGTAGAATCTAATCCTTTCCTTTATCAGATTTCGAGGTTACCTGCCTTCTTTAAGTAGTCCTTTGAAGACTTCCATTTTCAAAAGCAATAATAGCTAAATGAATGAAGGAAGGAAGGAAGGAAGGAAGGAAGGAAGAGAAGGAGGAAGGAAGGAAGGAGGAAGGAGGAAGGAAGGAAGGAAGGAAGGAAGGAAGGAAGAACTTTTGCTTGGATTTAATTTCCAGAGACTGATTCCCTGCCTTCTTTTTTTCAAACTAAGAATCCTACAACATTGTGTCCACATATCTAAACCAAGATACTTTTCTAATCTCAATATCAGCTGACTAATAACATTAATGTTCTCAGCAACCTTTATTTTTTCACATAACAAATATTTATAGGTTCAATACTTATTCTACCTACCATATAGTCCATTTCCAGGGTAACCCTAAAGATCCAAACAGTAAAACAAAACAAAAGAAATAAAAAATTCTCCAGAGGTTGTGATTGTTAGATCAGTGTAAGTTCCTCTTTTACACTTTATTTTTTTCTGGAACACATCCATCAATACTCAGGTATATCTCCTGGCCATGCACTCAGGAATTACTCCTGTCAGTGTTCAGTGGCCCATATGGGATTCTGGGGATTGAACCCAGTTTGACTGTATGCAAAGTTTGACTGTATGCCTTACTGAAAGTACTATCCTTCTTGCCCCAGGTAGTTCAATGGAATCTTTCAAAACATATAATTTCCCAAATATACAAATGGGAAAAGAGAAGAAAACCAAAGAATATTCAAGAGACAATTCAGAGTGGAATCTGCAAGCTAATTAATATGAATTAATTAAGCAGAATAATATTTTCCCCAGCATGTCCCAGAAACTTGCAAATTATTGTGGAATAATGTTATATTTGTATATTTTGGCCTGCCACTCCAGCAGAGCCTCACAAGCCAGATTAACCCCACCCCTATTCCATGGGGCCTGCCATTTTCCACATCCGACTTCCCTCTCTTCACAACTCCACCCAGCAGACCAGACTATCACAGCCCGGATCATCGACACCCACCCTGCTGCAGTTTTTTTTTTTTTCAATCCAGCCCAGGTATGCTGAACCAGAGACTCTCAGACATGGGGCAGAGCTGCTAGTTGCTCTACCTGTGCGCTCAACTGCTCATGAAGCACCCAGGAGGCATAGTGGGTTCTAGCCCTGGCCTGCCATCCCCGCAGAGCCTCACAACAAGCCAGACGACCCTCCCTACTCCATGAGGCCCGCCATTCTCCACATCTGGACTTCCCTCTCATCACAAATCCACCCAGCAGACCAGACTATCACAGCCTGGCTCACAAGGCCGCAAGCAGCCACGCGGTTCCTCAATAAATGCTTTATTTAGAGGTGACTACAACAGTATGCCACTGCACGGCAAGCCTGGCAAGCTGCTTGAGTAGTATTTTATATGCCAAATACCAGTAACATTTATATTCGGTCATTCCCGTGACCTAATATAATGGTTTTAGGCTCTTTATGTTCCTTGAGCAAGCGGATGCCTTTGGGTTCTCCGAGCATGAGACAGGACATATGGAGATATTATTGGTGCCCGCTCTAGCAAATAGATGATTAACGGGATGATAGTGATAGTGATAGTGAATGTTATATTTAAGAAAACTAAGATTCCAGAGAAGTGTGTCATTACCACTTGATACCACAAACTGTGATATCTTGGTAAAAAAGGAGAAGGGTTATTCTCATCTATGCTTTCCAATAGCACAAAACGTGGGAAGATCAGCTTTTCTTACTTGACTGCTTCTGCCTTCCCATAACACATACACCAACAAGTCTGGATAGATGGTACAAGGGTTAAAGAACTCCTCTTGTGTATGACTGCTTACATGTAGACACTTCAGTATCTCTGTGAGTTATATATGAGCATATACCCAAGCCTCAGAGCTGTGTACTGACAAGTGTGATTCCGAAGCCAACAAATATCATCAACAATACAAAAAAAAACATATGCACAAACCACAGGAATTGGGTCTTTAGCAATCTGATTCAGAACTAAGCTAGCAAAAGGTCTAAATCTCAAGTATAAAATAAAGCATTAATTTTGGAGTAAACTGTTCAAGATTACTCAAGGAAGAAGGCAGTGATTGCTAAGAGTGCCTATTATGTAGTAGGAAATAATCAATATATAAATTATAAGACACATTATTCTGTATGTGCAAGGATAACATTGTTAATTTGCGCTTAATGTTCTCATAGAGAAATCCATAAGCACTATTTAGGGCTATAAATAAAAATCCAGCATGCCTAGGTCAAACATGGTCATGAAAATATACTAATAATTTAAGACTAACTCTTGAGACAATGATAAGAATGAAATCCTTTAATTTGCAACTTTAGTCCTAATTAAATACACAAAGGTCCTGTAGTAGGCTAAGTAATGGCTTCCAAAATCTATGTACCAATTCTTGTAACCTGTGAATATATTACAATATAATAGGGATTTTGTAGATGTAATTAAGGTTATCGATTTTAAAATGAGGAGATTATCCTGGATTATCTAGTAGATTCAATTCAATTACCTGAGAAAATGTCTCTTTGATAGTCAAAGAAAAGGATGATGGAAAAAAGGAAGAGAGATTCCAGAACTGGGGAGACCCTTGACCCACAATTGTTGGTAGATGTATGAAAAAGCCTGAAAACCAGAAAAAATTTGCATGTCTCTGCCATTTGTCATTAAACAAGTAGTTAACAATAACATCCAGTCCAATAGCTACATGACACTACTTTCTGCCAGTAAATCGGAAAAACAGGAAATAGATTTGCTCCTAAATCCTTTAGGAAGATACACAAAGCTCAACTTGACTTTTTTTTGCCCAGTTTTGTCTGGGAAACACTGTCAGGATCCCTGAAAGTGCTGGGAAGCAAGTTCCCTTCTACCTCCGAAGCAGGCGGGAATGGATGAAGACTCAGGAATCAGCTCTTAGAGGAGTCCTACAACACAGTATATAATATCTGTCCTATAGCAATGAAGCATCATGAATTTGTACTTTTTACCCTCCAACATTTGTGAGAGTGGTGGGCAGGCACTTATTCCATCCTCTCATGATGTCATACTATCATTATCTTTACCTTAGAGCTACAGACATAGAACTCAAATGCAGTATTTGGTGTATTTACTTTTTGTTAACTAACTCTCCTCTGTCTAAATTGTGTAATATTTCAAGATCCTTTGAGCACTGTCCTTCCTAGACAGATTAATGTGGTTCAAAAAGATCATCCGAACTGGAAAAAAAGTCTCAGAACGATCAAGCTGTTCCTACTTTTTGGTTAAGACGAAATCAAATGATTTTAAATACCAGCTTAAAATTACAAAATATTTCAAAAGTGAGTGGTTTCTCCTTTTCCTGCATGGTGTGTACAGAAAGGCACAGTTCCCATTTTAACATAGAATATTCTCGATGGTGAGTTGCTGAGCTTTGCTTCCTCCTTCCCAATTTCATCCTTAATTCTCTGACCCACACTTACCAGTTCAGGGACTCCTGAAGAAGAAGCCTGGAATTAATTGCATCAATTTTCTGTGTCTAAGTGATGTCTATCTTGGTGACCCCAGGTTGTAAAGTGAATAGTTACCTGCCACATTTCCAGAGGGCTCTGAGATTCATCTTGTAGGACAGAGCATTTCAAAGAAATCAAGTGGAAGAAATATCTGTTTAAAATGAGGTTTTGTTTTTAATCAAGATATTTTTTCTTTCTTTTATTCCAGTTATTATATATTATAGGACAAGAAACAAAAGATATAATCACAGCTAAGCTCATGGTGGAACTACCTTTGTCCAAAAATGATATTTGATATCCTGCTATTAAGGATCTTAAATAACTGACTCCAAGCACATTACTTACACTGCAGTGTTCTGCAGTGTTCTGCAGATGATGCTAAATTGGGAGGAAAGGTCATCCCTGAAAAACAATCCTCAGGTAGAAAAGGAATTAGCTCACTTAAATACCTGAGCTAATAGATAGAAAATTCAATGCAGATAAATGCAGAATAATGAGTCTCGTAGAATGTAATAAAAAGAACATAATATCTTCTTAATGGGAAGGTACTACAGCATATTGACCTGGAGAAAGATATGAGTTATTTTAATAAAAACCTATATTAAAGATTATTCAGCTCCATTATTATTGGAAAAAAATGCACTATGTTTTTGCAGATCTTACTTAATGCAGCACATTCAATCTCATAGCTGTACATACTCTAAGAAGCATCTTTAGAAAGGGCCTTAAAGGGGCGATTTGTAGAACAAGCTAAATGAAAGCACTTATCAGAGACATAAGTTTGAAAGCAATTATAGGGAAAACTGACCACATTCTCTTTGGTAAGTCAGACATGTTAGAAAAGGTTGGAACAAAAGAGTGTCAGGACTCAGATAGCAAGCTTATTGCATCCTGTAGACAGAGGTGAGCTGCTCATTAAATATACCTCTTGTTCTTTAGGATCCACTTTTATCAATGGTCTGACATTTCCATTAACTTCTTCAGCAATTACAAATCCTGGATAACAAATACAACACAGACACTTCTCACTCTCTGACAGTTGCTGGTTTGGGGGCCCATTTACATTACAGAGACCTTGGAGTCCAGACTCTAGGATTTAGCCGATTTCAAATGAGACCTTCGAGTGATAAGGGTCTATTCAGAGCTTTTCCCTTACTGGTGCTCTAAGTTTCTGCCGGTTCTGGGACTTTATAACATTAGAGAGTACAGACAGAGTATCAATCAAGATGAAAGATATTGGACAGGTATAGATAAAAAGGGAAAAGCATGTGAAGTGATTTGGAAGAAACCTTCAGAGATAGGCACAGGTTTTCCTAAAAATATATAAAAAATACTTTATAATGCAATAATAAGATATATTGCTTATTGCAAAGCTGTGATGGCAAATAGGTAAAGTTCTCTGCTATTTACCAGAATAAATTAAATGTGTTTACATGTACATTTCAGTCCAATAATGACTCTATACCTGTCTTTTATTGCAATTTTCTTGAGGAACTGTGATTCATCGATTAACAAATAAGTAACTTAATCCCGAATTCTGTAGTACTTGGACATAGCTTCTCAGTCTCCGCACAGTTCACTTTTTATCTTGGTCAAATACAGGATGTCCCTGTATTAAGGAATGCTTTATTTTATAGTTTCAGAGCCAACCACTGCCATGCTTACGATCCTCTACCAGGATTGTGCTCAGGGTACAAATATTAAAACCTAATACTAAAAACATTACACACTCAACCTTTAAACTGTCTGCCAGCCCTTGTAATGGGATGTTTAATAGTTTCATTTTTCTCCCCAAGTACAAATCTTTCTTCTGGTCATCATGTTGGATTATCAAAACATCTCAATTCATTGCCAAATTTTCCTTGGAAAATTTTCCTTGTCTTAGCAGAGAGTTATTGTTCTAGAGCCCTTTGGTGGTATCACTTTAAAATTTAAAGTCTGTCTGTACAAAACATATATTTTAGAGATCCCCATGTGTCAGATGTCCAAGTTTCCCAGAATTACAAAGCATCATTATAGCTTTCCAAGGACTGATGAAGAGTTTCAATATTTAGGCAGGTTATTAGCACATTGACTCATCAATATTTAGTGATTAGCCTAGAACATTAACCCTAAAAAGTAAGAAGAACTACAAAAGGGCAAAAAGTGTCTCAGAGACATAGACATAAAACTCCTGGTTAAGCCTGGAAGGTAGCACAGTATGCATAGTGTACAGGAGCTTTGAGGGTCAATACTGAAAGAAGCCTCACTTTACCCTCACCAGTGTCTGTGAGCTGTCCTGTTTTTTGCCCATCATGCATTTTGACTTCCCGTGCAAATTCCTGGGCTTTTTTTTCTGATAAACAGGGAGTTGACAACTGGCCCTCATAAAATTCTGCTCCAGATCTTAGCCTCACTGGCACTAAGACAAATGGCCAAACAAGGATTTCTTAGATCCTTGCTCTCTCCTTAACATTTGTTAAGAGCGCAATTTCCATTTCAAAGCGTCTGCAGAAAAAAAACCCTTGTCTTTAATTTCTCTGCATTTCTTGAAACTCAAGGCCAGGTTTTTCAATAAAATCCCCATGAAAAGCATGTATTATATTCCTCCCCATGCGGGGAGCTTCTTTTCTCTCCTCTTCTACTTGCCAATAAACTTTTCTTTCTTCTAACTCTGAGTCTGAGCATCTTTATTTGAGAACTAACAGAGACCTGGAATTCTAGAACTAACAGAGAGACCTCAGCACAGTCTCTTCTGGCTCACCTGCCTCAACACTCAGCAATCCCCAGGGTGCCCTCCGGAACAATCCCTGAGAGCAGAGGCGGGAAAGCCTGAGCATCATGAAATATAGCCTAAAAAAAAACAAAACAAAAAAAGAAAGACTTCTGGTTATACCAGGTGTGCCTCATGCAACCTTAACCCACCATTATGGAGTCACCATGAATTGTCCATTCTATTTTTTTTTTTATTTTTATTTTTTTTGGGTCACACAATACCATGCTGAGGGGTAACTCCTGGCTGCCCACTCAGGAATCCCTACTGACTGTGCTTGGCGATCTGTATGGTGCGATGCGAATTGAAACCTGGCCAGCAGCAGGCAAGGCAAACTCCCTGCCCGCTGTACTATATGACTCCAGTCCCTGAACTGAACATTCTAATCATTCCATCTTTTAAGGTACATTTAAAGATTATTCCAATTTACTTTCTATTCTTTACAAATACATAAATATTGTTTAATCTTCCTGGCAGTTATTTCTTATATATCGAGGCCAGCTTTAAGTCAGTCTGAAATAAGTGGAACTAATGGTACAAATGGAAGATAACATTTGTCTCCCATAGTATTGTAAGCTCTGCATGCGGTTAAATAAAAACAGACACAGGAAAGATTTTTGCTGTTCAAGCTTTCAAAATTGTGTTCCCACACCCCTTCTTGATTTTTTCTTTTGGATAAACTTATCACTCACCAAGAGACTATATGCTACCACGAGGTTTCTCTTCATTTAAACAGCCTCTCTTTCACCAAACATTAAACAAGCCATAAAACGGGAACTTTGGAACTTCAAATGAAGCAGTCAGAGATTCTTCCTGCCACGAGATGATTTGCAGCTGTGTGACTCATTTGTATCTTTATAAGAATTCAGGAAGAAAAAAAAGATTATTAGCATTTCAATTTCTGTCAACTGCTGAAACTAAGTAGGCCTGAAGTTGTGCTGTATTCCCCACGCTAATGCTGTGATAGATGTAAAAAGCAGGTAGCGCTGTTGGAGGGAATTATAAGAGGAAGTTGTATAAGAGAGAAACGTTGGTACTTCATGTCTCTATAAACAACAAAGAAACCAAATATATGTACAGATACTGCTGCTCACCTTGTTCACAGGCTGCAGATGAGCTGGCTATTGGTAGGTTGACCTGCTTCTTCAGCTCTGAGGTAAGTCATTGTTTAAGGCACTTACTTGACATCTGGATGACCCTGTTCCAGTCTCAACATATGGTCCCCTAGGCACTGCTTGGGGTCACTCCTGAGTAGGACCAGAGTAGCCCCCTGGGCACTGCTGAGTCCAGTAGGGGTCAAAAGTCTTCAGTCTGCCCACACCCTCCCAACCAAAACTGTATCACTGTATCACTGTATTCCTGTTCATCATTGATTTGCTCGAGCGGGCACCAGTAATATCTCCATATGTCCTGTCTCATGCAAGTAGAGCCCAAGGGCACCTGCTTGCTCCAGGAACATAAAGAGCCTCAAACCATTCTATCAGGTCATGGGAATGAGTTCTATAATTGTTACTGGTATTTGGCATATCAGATACCACACAGGTAGCTTGCCAGGCTCTGCCGCAGGTAGCATACTCATCTCTAAATTCAGCATTTATTGATAAACCGTGTGGCCACTTGGGAGCCGGGCTGTGATAGGCTGGTCTGCTGGGTGGAGTTCCGATGAGGGGGAAGTCCGGATGTGGGAAATGGAAGCCCTCGAGGAGAGGGGGAGGTCGCATGGCTTGTTGCGAGGCTCTGCTGGGGTGACGGGCCAGGGGCTAGAACCTGCCTTCTCTCCCGGGTGCCTCGTGAGCGGCTGGGCACAGGGAGAGCCAGTAGCAGCTCTTCCCTATGTCTGTGAGTCTCTCCCCAACCAAAACACTTATTTTTTTTTCTTCGGGAAGAAATAAAGAAATTCCAGAATATATGACTTTAAGGATTTGAGATAGTATTGCTAGGCTTTGTAGCACTGTTTCTTACCCCACAAACCTTTTCTATTGCTCTATTCTTTAGTCTAACTCTATTCATAGAAATTTGCTAGCATTGTTAGATGTATAGACTCCATTTGAACCAAACACCATTACTTAAGTGACTCTATTGGTTTAGAATGTTTATCCCTACTTTCCAACTGAGACTTTGCTACTGAAAACCTTTTGCTGAAGCTTCCATAGTAAGAGCAGGTATCAGCACTGAAGAACAAGTTCTGGTTCATATCAAGAGAACACTGTATTTCCTTTGTGTAAAGAATTACAGCTGAATGAGTAAAAAAGATGAATGATTCATTTTTATAAAATGGATGTATAGTCAATATTCAGTTTTCAACTGAGAGAAAAATGAGTGAGTTAGATAGCGAATAAATATTTTTTCCTTGATTCTTGTGTGTGTGTGTGTGTGTGTGTGTATGTGTATGTGGTGTGTATCCATAGCCAGAGATGCTGTGGTCTACTTCTGGTTAGGGAGCAGGAGCTACTCCAATTGATGCTAGAGGATGCTATGGTGCCAAGGATCAACTCCTGAGTGTCATCACTATTGAGATAGGACAATGGTTGCATTGTCACCAATCAGGGCCGGAGCAGTAGCCCAGCAGGTAGTACATTTGCCTTGCATGCGGCAGACCCAGGTTCGATCCCCTGTATCCCATATGGTTCCCTGAGCACCACCAGGAGTAAGTATGTTGCTGGGTGTGACCCAACAAAGAAAAAAAAAAGTGTCACCAATCAGCCTTGATGTGCTTGGATGTGGCTGACCCTGATTCAGCCCCTGTTGCCTGTGGGGTCTCCAACAGTATCAGGACAGAAGTTCTCTTCTACCTTGAAGGCCACCAGGGAACGGATGAAAACTCATGGGTCTGAGAGTAGTTTCAAAAGGCTTTTAATAGTAAAACAAGCTCTACCACCACAATCCAATATAATGGAAGACCTCTAGCTCTGGACAGTACTTAGACCATCCACAAGGGCCCAAGTCTCCCACCAAAGAGGATCCCACCAGATAGAGTTCCACCAAAGTGGATGCAGTACCTCAACTCAGTCCCCTTTATATACACAAAAGTAATCCTAACTTCAGGGGCGTCCTGTCAAAAAAAGATCAACTAAGCAGCTTCTAGAGAGTAGAAGGATGTAGTAGTGTGGCACCACCCTACTACAGGTAGAAACAAATGATATGCTAAGAACTGTCCCTTCTTCTGAGATTGTCTCTTATGTTGAAACATAGGATAGGGGGCTGATATAAAGTAATACATCTTAATTTTATGAACTTCATGTAATCTGGATGGGACTCACAAGGTCCTTCATATTTATTATTTGCACCAGGGTGATTCTGCATATCTTGTTCTCCATGTAATGAAAGGGTTACACTTGCCTGCTTGAGAGCAAACTAATATGATCATTCCTATAATCTTAAATGATAGTCTCAACGTAGCCAGCGTGGTAGTCTTCTGGTAAATTCTAACTGCCCCACTCGGGTCTAGTGGGTATAAAGAGGAGCTGTACCTAATCTAGATAACATAGAAGTCTTATAATAAGTCAGAAGTTACTCATTCAGAGTCAAGGTGACTTTTGTAACTGCCGCACCCTCCATCATTGTTTACACAAAAGAGAGATCTCATTAGTATGAACCCTGGCTTATGTACATGTAAATAACTTTAGGGTAATAACTTAAAGTGTAATTAGATTAAACTGCAAAGATCCTGAGCTAACTAGCCCTGTTTTCCAACAAACCCGTTGTACCACATGTGGTCTCTGGAACACCAAAAAAGTGATTTTCAAGCACAGAGCTAGGAGAAAGAACTGTGCTCACTCAAAACATTTCTTTTACAAAATATTTATGTTTAATGACTTCCGCTTTCAAATAATTCATTATGTCTCTTATTTTTAATTGAACATAAGCCTTCTATTCACACAACTCATACCAATTATTATAGTCTATATAGAGAGCAATATTTTGTAGTACTTGGGTAATATAAGCCAAGGAATAATCAAGCAGTTCTCATTTTTAAAAATAATTTCAACACTGTATTTCAAATTATTTTATAAAAATCTTTATTATTTGTATAAATATTTCATAATCATTTTAAAAGTTTTCTATTTTCATGAATAAATTTTATCTTTGATAAAGCAGAAGTTCTTACAATTTAAATGGCCACTTAAAGGGAAAATGCTAGAAAATGAGGCCAGGAAAAGTAATACAAATGATATAGCGTATACATTGCATGTTTGAAACTCTGGACTCTATCCTTGACACCACATGTTAACCCCCACCTTATGGTCTTATAGCACCAATAGGCCTGAACATCATGCTATATGCCCATCACCTCAAAAAACAGAATAAGTAGAAATAGAATTGGCCACATCATCACTACTGTTTGCTCTCAATGTTCATAATGTCTTTAAAAAATCAATTCTCTAAGCAATTGCTTTGTCAGTTTATGCTGAGATCTTTTCAATAGCATCATCTCCCATGCTGTACACTCATTCTTAGAGGTCCTTGTGCTGGAAAAGTTTTCTCTCTAATATACAAGTGCTTTGGGCCCAGTGTTATACTCTTTTGTCAGGGTTAACCGCACCAGATCCGCCTTTAATTAAATGGTCTGTAGATTCTGCTCAAGCATGTGAAGCTTCTTTGCTTTTGGTCTCCATTGCATTGGTATCAAGTGTGGAACTGTTCATTTTGAAGTCTCTAAAGGAACACTTACTCTATGAAGGTCAGTTTGGGGCAAAGTCAGAATGGCTGCTAAATCATTTGCAGTTCTTTGCCCCCCTTTTTAAAACCAATCTCATATAACACTGGGGATTTTTCTTTTTTTTTTTCTGCTCAATTTTGTGATGTTATCTGTGATCTGGTACTCTATATGAGACCAGTATTAAAAGGCAAAGCATTAGAATAAGCAGAATCACTGACTTTTAATCTTTGTTTAGCCAGTCTCAACAAATTTGGAACTTACTATTTAAACAAGTAACAGGTGCTATGCCAGTATCTGGGAATATAAAGATGCAACTAAAGAGATTTTCTTGTGAAACGCACTTCAGTAATATGACATTTATTTACCTGTGTATGAAATGTGTTTTCTTATATGCTTATAATCTTAATTAAAAAACTCCAAAATATTATCCTCTATAATATTTGTCATTATCATGTATAAAAATCACAATTTTTTAACTTTATGTGAATGTTTTACTTAAATAATTTTTCAGTTTATCTTCTGATGTCAATAATATGTGTTGGCAATCACAGTCCTATATTTCACTAATTAAGATTATAAGGAGGTATAACTTGGAGAGTAGAATCTTTATTTTTTATATTTAATTTTATTTTTCATAATGTATTAATATAATAAATTTAATTGTTATTTTTAAATTCATTGATTCATGGGTTGAACTTTTATCTAGAGATATTGAACTGCAAAAGATGTGTACTTGTATTGCTAATAAATTGCTCAACCACTCAGTGGAAAGATTTCTTATTCATTATGGTTCACAGCTATAAAGAAAATCTAAGTTCTTTTTAAAACCTTGAGAGACATCATTGAGAATGACGTGGAAACTACTTAATTATCCTTCATCTTGTAAATACTCATAAAAAGATTTTTCTGCCTTGAAGAAAGGTTTTGGTTTTCTTAAACTTATATCTGTATCTTAAAGCAACATATTAAACTGGAATTCATGACTATTATGGTTGAGGTGGTGCACTGAAGACAGAAGTACCCAGTATTCACTTAATTCCTAGAGTCTTTCAAATACCTTATAACATGAGCTATAGTCAGTCAGATAGATAGTGAAAAAAGCTAATATGTAGGAATCACTATCACTATCACTATCTTCCCGCTCATCATCAATTTGCTCGAGCAGGGTCCAGTAACATCTCCATATATCCTGTCTCATGCTAGTAGAGCCCAAGGGCATCTGCTCTCTCCAGGAACATAAAAAGTCTCAAACCATTATATTAGGTCATGGGAATGAGGTCTATAATTGTTACTGGTATTTAGCGATCAAATACGACACGGGCAGCTTGCCAGGCTTGACGTGCAGGTGGACCACAGAGCCCTAGTGACAGAATACAGAAGAGTCGAGAATCATCAAAGGTACATGGTTACAGAGTCCTAACTGCAAATGTCTGCTGAGTACAGCAACACTCTGGATCTGGTTTTAATATACAAAGAGAAGAGAACAAAGGAAGCCATCATCTGGCAAGATCCGTGAGGGGCGGGACAAGTGACATATCGGTAAAAGATACACAGAACTAGACATTGGGGAGAGATTCAGAGCCATCTACCTAACTTATACAATACACTGTAATTTCATGTAGAAATACACAGTTTAAGTACTCAGAAACATACAGCTTCATGCTATAACAGTGACCTCATTTGGAGTTACCAAACTCTTTGTGAAGTTCACACAAAGTTTAAGAACAGTTCCAGGTTTGTGAATCCACAAAGGCCAAAGAGATTCTAAATAAAATGTATAATCAGTCTAAAGTATTCCTAGCAGCTATACCTTTGTTGCCTTTCTACAGAGAAAATAAATTATGAGTGCCAAAAAATATAAGAAGCACTGCCAAATGGGCAGGGCATTTTGTTACTAATGAAACAACCTGAATGATGATCAGGTTGGAAGCCATCATCTGAGAAGATGATAGTTGATAAAATGAAAGTCTTCTCTGGTCCACAGATAGGGCAAATTTAAGACATTTGCCTTGCCTATGGCTGGCTCTTGTTTGATCCCTGGAACAACAAAACAATCATCCGGCCCTGATAATTGTGACATCCCCCTACCAAATTAGCAAAGGTGGTAAAAGTAAAACTAAATGAAATGAAATCTCATTCCTATAATAAAGTCGCTTGCATTACAAAAAAAGATTGCAGTGAGGCAATGTACCATAAATAGTCGAGGAAACTATTGATGATAAAGACATGCCATTTATGGAAAAAATATAGTATATTTAAAAACATTATACAAAAATGTATTATATGTTATTGATTTCACACAAATGATATATAAGCATAAAACATATTAAAATGTTCTCTTTAGAGTTGCAACACCCCTTGAGGTTTGGCTGGCTGCATCGGCAGGTGGCAGACAGGAGTCAGGCTTGTCTACACCCAATGCTCTGCCTGTGGGCCCTGGATGGTTAATGGCCTGATATAGAAAAAGATTGGGCCGCCTGGGATGAACCCAGAGCCACAGCAGAGCCTGGAAAGCTCCCCATGGTATTTTAATACTCCAAAATCAGTAACAATAATGGACTTCATTCCCAACAAATGGAGACGTTACTGGTATCAAGCAAATTGATGAACAATGGGAAGACAAGTGACAAGAGTTATATATTATATAACTGTGTTTTTATTAATTGCTATATATTATATAATTATGTGCATTTTGATTAATTGTTATATTTATATATTTTGGAAGGATATTTATGCAAACATAAAATTGTCCCCTATTTGTACACAATGATTTTATAGATGAACATGAAGCAAGGCTACAGAAAAGTTTCCTGTGTACTATTTTAATGTGTATACTTACGTCTGTTGCATGCTAATTGTTTTTGGCTCTTTGAATGAGCAATTATTTAAAACAGGTAAATACAAGTTATATGGTTATTGAAGAAATCACTGCAGAATAAAACCAGGAAAAAGTAATCTATATTTAATTTTAGATATATCAATTTAAATGGATAAAATGTAAAATACACTTGAAATTTTTGAAAAGTGTGCCAATGAGAAAAGTATAGCTCTTATGTAGGTGAGAGATGATTAAATTTTAAGCCAGAGAACCAACCAAGAGCCACTTAAGAGGAAGAAACACTCATTGCTTGATTAAGTTAAAGGCTTGGTGGGAGTGGGGGAGTTTGAAAGGAAATGGAAAAAGAAATGGTTGCCTTTACAAAAAAGACGGATATTAGGGGCACAACACGTTTGAAGCAAATTCAATATAACTAAGAGAAGGGCCAAGAATGTAAAAAATTGTAGCCAGCAAGAAGTTCAGTGTTAATCCCTTATATCATTTTTGAAATTCAACAAGCATTAGTGCCAAAGCCTTTAAATAATTCATAATACTGGACAAAAATTTACGATCTATGTTTTTCTGTCTACTGTCAGGGAGCCGCTGAGGTCCCCAATAATGCCTGAAGCGAGTTCCCTTCTACCTCCAAAGCTAGCAGGGAATGGATGAAAATTCAGGAATCGGTACAGTTTTAAAAGGTTTTACTATCATAGATTCTTTTTTTTTTAAATTTTTTTTATTTTTACAATTACAAAGATATACAATTAAAGAGTTCATATTTGGGTTTGGGTCATACAGTGTTCCAGCACCCATCCCGCCACCAGTGCCCATCTCCCACCACCAACGCCCCCGGTTCCCTCCCACCTCCCCCAGCCCTCCTCCATGGCAGGTTCTTTATTTCTTTCCATTTCTCTCTCTTTCTCTTTTCCTTTCCCTCCAGACTATGGATTACAGAACATACATTAAAGGGTTGTCATGTGTATCTTTTTGCCTCTATTTGATGCTCAGTTCTAGGTTGGCATTAGTAGCCTCGACAATTGTTAGCACATTGTTCCATTTTCTGTCTTACCTAGCCTCTGACTCCCACACGTTTGTGATAATTTCCACCTTTGACAAGACCTCCTGATATGTTTCACTTGATCTTGGATATTAGTCTCATAATATGTACATATATATTTATGTTATGCAGATAAATGCAGTCATTCTGTATCTGTTCTCTCTCCTTCTGGCTAATTTCGCTCAACATAATCTTCTCCATGTCCATCCATTTATAGGCAAATTTTATGACTTCATTTTTCCTAACAGCTGCATAGTATTCCATTGTGTTGATGTACCAAAGTTTTTTTTATCCAGTCATCGATTTTCGGGCACTCTGGTTACTTCCAGATTCTGGCTATTGTGAATAATGCTGCTATGAACATAAAAGTAGGGATGGTGTTTCCGCCATGCGTATTTTTGGTTTCCCAGAGTAGATTCCCAGGAGTGGTATGGCTGGGTCAAATGGGAGTTCAATTTCTAGTCTTTGGAGGAATGTCTACGATCCAGGAACAGGAAAAACTCCAGACTCTGCGTCCCACCTGGGCTCTGGCCACATGTAGCCAAGATGGTAGCCACCACGCATTAAAGCCCAACAGAGAATGTAGAGGACAGACAGCAGAAAATATCAAGGGAAGCCAAAATAGCAAAAAAGAGGTCCTTGTCTCTTCTCCCAGCTTTTTTTTTAATAGCCTTCCCCAAATAGAGATGGACCAAAGGAGTAGCTGCCCTCCCCTGCTAGAACCTCCAAACAAGCTCTCAAGGTCCAGCTTATTTTATAGCTAGAAATCTGCCAAAATATCCCAGGCTGGTCCATCGTGGGCGGGGCTATCTAGAGACTAATACAGGTAAATAACTATTGAAATGCAGCACTTCAGGTGGCCTTTTGGCTTTTACAAGTGGCAGAGCTGATTCAAAGCCTACCTAGCAGAACTGGGAGGGACTGCAAGCTAAGTCTAGCTGGATCTTAAAGTCGGGCGTGTCACCAACAGTCTACAACAACCATAAGAGGAAGATACCAATACTTTATTTTATATATAAGGACACGTGCATGTAAATTTAAGTGATAAGTTAGTCTGATGTAAAAAAAAGTCGTTAAATACACATTCTTCTAAGGATAAGCCAATACTTGAGAGAGTAGAGGAAATATTATCATGATATATACAGACTCTTGTATTTTAATGTTAATTTTATCTATGTTTCAATTGTTATTTACACTTTGGGGTTAAAAAGACATTACTTAAGGACAATTTTCTCCTAAGATTTTTCTTTTTATATCTTTATAGAGGATGTAGGTACAAACCAAGGAATGCAGATCGATAAAGGCTGCAAACGATAATATGATTCTCACTAGAATTTACAAAATGAACCACCTCTTTCTTTGTTTTGTTCTGCAGGAATGAGTACACCCAGTAATGTTTAGGGCTCCTCCTGACTCTGCACTCAGTGTTCTCTCCTGGCTGGGTTCAGTGAACTATGATGGAAGGAACTAAATTGCGTTGGCCACAAGTAAGGCAGCTCTGTGTCTGCTGTTCTATTGTTACAGCCCCTCATTCAACTATTTTGACACTTGGATTTCAGACAAAAGGTTTCTGTTTTATAATTATCCCAGAAGTGTCAGATAATAAAATTGCATTGTTTTTGGTTTATGATAACTTGTCACTTGCCTTCCCATTGTTCATCGATTTGCTTGAGGAGCACCAGTAATGTCTCTATTCGTTGGGAATGAGGTCCATTATTGTTGCTGGTTTTGGCATATTGAATACACCGCGTGTAGCTTGCCAGGATCTGCCATGGCACTGGGTTCATCCCAGGGAGCCCAGTCTTTTTCTATGTCAGACCATCAACCATCCAGGTCCTAGGAACAGAGCCCTGGGTGTAGACAAGCCTGTCTCCTGTCTGCCACTTGCCGATGCAGCCAGCCACTGCAGCCACACCGCAACATCTTGAGGGGCAGGAGGTTTATGGTAATTTGTTGTAAAACAAATAGAAAAGTAACATATCATATATAAGATTGAGCAGTGTTAACATCTGACTTATCTAACAATCTTAATGGCCAAGAGTTTCTGCTTTCATCTAAGCTTTCATCTGTCTAATTCTCGCCAATTAGTGTATACTATAATGAAAACCCCTCTCCATTTTTCAAAGATACAGTCCTCATACGAGCCAGGAGAAAGAATCCGTGTCTCAGGCCGCATTGAGAGAGCCGAACTGCCTGCCAGGCTGCATAGACAACAATTCTGGCATCCTCAGCTGCTAATATTCTGCCACTAAATCTACTTTAAAAAACATAAAAAGAAAAATAGCATTGCACTAAGGAAAATAAATGTTTAGATGAATTCATGTGCTTTCCACTAGAGAGGGTAATAATAAATCTGCTGGGCAGTACAAATTACAGTCCAAGTTTAAAGTCACCTCGTCATTCCAAGGGATATCAACTGAATTAATGGTCAAACATGTTAATAGAATAATGGAGCATCCTTAACCATTTCTAGAGGAGGAAAGGGAGGGGTATACTGGATGCTTATTTTATGGCAATTTATGTCAGTGTAAAAGTTATAAAGATTGCCAGAAAGTAAAGGAGCATGATGTAGAATCACTGAAGAAACTGTAAAATCAATATCTCTAGGGTTTTCAACACTGTACTTGGCAGGTCCTTTCAAATCCATTGCCTGCATGATATTTTATGTATGTAACTGGCAACGGTGGTAGTGGATGGAGTTCAACTCATGGAGTTGGCATCAAATCAATCATCAAAAACGAAAATGCATATGTCTCTCTACATTTTCTATCTGCTTTCTCAGATGCTGTCTGAGATTAGATCCAAAACCCAGGAGAAAGTGATCCACAACAAAAACTGATTTGAAGGATTCTAAATGTGTCTAAATAGATAGAAAATATAACCAGTACCATGGATTTTTCTTGGCTAGGAAATAAGTATTTATTTAAATGGTCAGAAATTGTGTTTTAAACTTGAGATAGTATATCCTCCTGGGAAACTGAAAGCTATTAAAAAGGATTAATATATTATTTGGTAAAATTGTAGGGAAATGGATGCTTGCATGGCTGTTGGCTGGCCCTACATTTGGAAGGTAATTTGTGAAGTGAACATTGGTAATGTCAAACATAATTTCATGTGAGCAGGAAATGATCCCTATATACCTGTAAGCAGGGTTTTCTAGGATTTTCGTATGTTCTACAAGAGCTTACTTGTAAGCACTTGAAGAAGCTCATTTTGATGTTTCAAGTTTATATTATTAGGCAAGAACTTCCTTGATATTCAATCTCCCAACTCATACAAAGGTGGTGTTAACCTCCAATTATCTACATCAACAGCAAAATAACTGCGAGAACTAAGAGCTTTCTGTTCTCGGCAGTTATTTAATATAAATATGTTAAATATTAAATATAAAAATGTTTTCCAGGAAATAGAATATTGAAGATACTAAGTCTGGAAGGGGTGATTTAATAAGATTAGTTTTGAAATCAGAGATGCTTATCTGCCTGAGTAAAGTGTGACCCTGTTGGTCATTGAAGAAAACAATAAATCAATTTCCATTATAGCAAAATGTCTGTAGAAGGCAAGATATTAAGAAAACAATATTTGTTGTTGGTGAGATATTAGAAACAATGGTCCTATTAGAAATATTTATTAAAAATATAATTAAATATGAGTCACGCCAGAGCACATAGTTTGCACGTCAGAGCAAACTACATTATAGATTTAACAGAAAGCGGTCTAGCAATAGAACTCTTGGCTAGTATGTCTGAGATGTGGACTTTATTTTTGGCACTGATAAGAATATATTTTAGGATGTATTTAGATGTATCAGAAATAAAATCAAAATTAAATTCACTGTGAGTGATAAAAGATAGAAATTCACATTACAGGGCCGAGCGATAGTCCTGCAGGTAAGGGGTTTGCCTTGCAAGCAGCTGACCTGGGATTGATCCCAGCATCCCTTGTGTTCCCCAAGTTCCGCCAGGAGTAATTCCTGAGTGAAGAGCCTGAAGTAACTTCTGAGGGTTGCCAGTTGTGACCCCAAAATTTAAAAAAAAAATAAGAAATTTAAATATAAGCCAAGTTTACTTAAATGGTATGGAAGAAACTTTTTTTACTTACAGGGAGGGCGGAACTTCTATAGATATTGAGTATAATGTTTTTGAACAACTCATTCAACGTTTGTTTGTTTGTTTTTTGGTGACTAAGTTATAACTATGTTGAAGTCAAAACTTTATCATAGCACTCAATTTAAACTTCAGTAATGATTTTTAAAAATGTAATATTGAGGACAGAACTAAGGATGTTTGCATGTGGAAGAGACAGAAGCACCAAATGCAGGAAAGGAATGGAGAGTTGAGTGGGGAGGTGAGGATTTGTCTATAAACTTAAAAAAGCCAAAAATACTAAGATATAACCCATGAATTGTTTTTCTTATAAACTTCAGTTGTAGAATAACCTGAACTAAACCAGGAGACTGGGCGCCTGGAGACCAGTTAGGTAAGACTCTGAATAAGGAGCACAATTGGAGTGTTCTTCTTCACAGCACCCTAGTATTGGACTCCCATCTCTCAGAAGGCCCCAGGCCAAAACACCTTGTGAAAGTCCTGTATAATCAGTGATCTAAGACAATTCCTTTATAATGATGATCTCAAGACAATTCCATTCCGAATCCCTATACCCCAACTAAGACTTGTCATTTGCTGCACTCTGCCAATCCTCTAATGTCTCTGTAAATTTTTAATTAAAAGAAAATTATTGGGAGGAGGGAGTTGCCAAGAAGTTTTCCTGGTGATACTCAGTCAACCTCTCCTGGAGGTTGAAAGTAAGATTCCATTAATGTGGTGCTGTTCAAGTCAAGCAGCGTTGAAGATGACAGCATTGAAGATTACTCCAACAGTGCTTGGGGACTTCCAGAGTTGGTTTATGTCTAAGGCCTCATATGGTGCCACCATTAGAAGCAGGTTGGCTACATGCAAAGCTTGTAACTACCTTTCCGCCCCAGGAAAAAATCCCTAATGGCCTATTTGCCTATTTGTCTTCTCTAAAAACATTCTTTCTATAAGACACTTAAACAAAGCTATAAACTCTGGGTAAAATTAGAACTGACATTTGATTTTCCTGGGAAGTGCATATATCTCCACAGTCTATACCACAAAGGTAAAGTGAGTCACAGGTGAAACTTGAAGCTTGCATTAGTGAGTCTGGCAGGACGTCAGGATGCAAACTACTCCAGCAACATCTCAGCCTGTAAGGAAGGGATGGCTTGTTCCTCTACTTTTCTATGACTCCCCTTTGCACTTCACAGGCAACAGTGAACGATCTCAGTCTGACAACTTATAAATGTCAAAAAATGTGTGACTCCATATTTCAACAACAAGGTAGCAAGTTCTTCCTTATCAAAGGTAAGTGAATACCTTATTTTGCCAAAAGACATTGATTATCTAGACCTATGTAAATTACCCGGCAATGATTGTATCAGTTTTTCTTAAAGTCCACAAACTCTCAATTCTATCACACTGCTAAACTGATTCAGTCTCTAATACAACCCACTTGACATGCTCATAACATCCAAACTAACACTTATAACCCCAATTCTGGTGCTGAACACTAGTAAAATTTATATAAACTCCTCTGCTGCTCTATTCCCCAGTTTTTTAAATGATTTTGTTAACCTCTGAACAATGTATTAAAATAAAAAGTCTGAATCAGAGAGAAATCATCTTCATGGAAAGATTGTCAAGTTTTTATTTATGTTCATATTGACAGAAACTTGCTAAAAGTAGGTGGAGGCTGCTTTTCAAAATAGAAGACCAAAAGTGATGCAACTCAATAAAATGTTGAATGTGCCAGTAACTGACCAAACATTATAAATTGAACATTTAGCCAGAGGAATATAAAGTTTTCAGATATCTAATTTACTTGAATTACCAAAATTTAGATTCCTGGGTGTCGGTAATAAATACACTTGAAATGCCAGTACTTCCTTTCCATATAGTGATAAGAGGGACACATATGTTTAAATATTGAAGTGATGGATTAAATGTATTAAAAGTGACCAGCTTATTGGGGCCAGAGTTATTGTAAAGTGGGTAGGGCATTTGCTTTGCATGAGGCTAACCTAGGTTCGATCTCAGGCATCCCAAGTGGTCCCCTGAGCACCACCAGGAGTAATTCCTGAGTGCAGAGTCAGGAGTAACCCCTGAGCATTGCTGGATGTGACCCCCAAAAACCCTAAATATGTACCTAAGAAAAATCCAGAGTAATTTTTTTCTGCCACAACACTGAGAAACTTATTGGGATCACAAATTTCATTGTAAATTCTGGGGTCTAAAAGCCAGGCCTATTTGTGCTATTACTTCTGAATCTAATTTTCTGGTATTTCATATTCAAAACCTTAGAGTGTAATGAGAATAAGTGAACTTTTCAGGGAAAAGTGACTCTGGTAACTGTAATAGGAAATATGGGCAATAAAACAACTGAAATGACTTAAAGATATTTGTGAGTAGCTATTTTATAAACAACATAGATATATCACCATTGGAGTTTATACTTTCCTAAATTGGGAAAAGTACTACATTTCCTTAATAGTTTATCAAACTATCATCCAAATTATGTTTTAGGTTTCCTCCAGAACAGAAACCTATATATATGAAGATAGAGTAGTCTCTTTAGGGGTAAATAATGATCCCATAAGACTGTCACAACTATGCAAGTAATTTTTACTTTATATAAGGGAACGGTTCTACACTGACCACAATAACTCTTAACAGGAAAGATATACTCTCTGATTTATCATGGAGTACTGGATACTGGCTTTAAATTAAGTTAGTTTGTGAGAAGGTAGAGTTCAGAGTTAGGAAAAAGTAATGATGACCGAAAGTAAGGAAATCATCTTGCCTTCCTCTGGGCACAGTAGAAGGATGTGTCTACTACTACTACGTCTTCTACTGCAATTAGAAGATGAGTTGATTCTTATATCATGTTGAAATAAGAATCAACTCATCTTTTTTTTTGCCTTTTTGAGTCACACCCGGCAATGCTCAGGGGTTTCTCCTGGCTCTGCACTCAGGAATTACTCCTGGCGATGCTTGGGGGACCATATGGGATGCTGGGGATTGAACCCAGGCTGGCAGAGGCTGGCCGCATGCAAGGCAAACGCCCTAACCGCTGGGCTATTGCTCCGGCCCAAGAATCAACTCATCTTGAAATAAGAAATGTCCATGTGGACTGCTTTGACAAAGAAAATGTCAATAGTAGTAATTTTTGTCAAGTCTGTATAGAAGACACCAGAAGTAAACTAACATTAGCCATGTTCTCTTCTAAGACCGTAGTGGCATAAGATATTTCATGTATTAATTCTTCAGCTTAAATCTCAGAGCAAAGAAACCACAGAACAGTCTTCCTATTTGGTGTAGATGAGGACTTAGCATAGTTAAGATAATTACCAATGTTGTTTCTAGGCAAATGTGATTCAATCACTAAAAAGAGAAAAGTAGAAAGGTATGTATATACATACATACATACATACATACATACATACATGCATACATACATACATATATACATACAGATATAGAGGTAGATATATAACATTTAGTGTTAAGTAGAAATATACAATGGCTAACTGGGTTTTATTATTGTTAAAAAGAAAGGCGCAACTACTAAAATATAACAAAAATGCTATTTGCCATTATATCTATCTATGTGGAATATGTAATTTTATAAGTAAAGCACATAGGTTGAGAAACTCACTGTATTTCTACTATTAATTACAATGAGTGGAGTAATAGTACACAGGAATGAAGATGTGAGAGAGATTTCTGGATGATTTTAACCTTATCTCTCTTAATTTATCCTTTGTTTGACAAATTATTTTAAAGAGCATTCAAAATTAATTTTAAAAATGTATGAGTCGCAAAAAATACGAGAGTATGTTTTCCCACAATAAAAATATAATTGAAAAGAAAACCCATATAAAACCCACTTTAAAAGTGTGTTTTCTTCCAATTGGATCTTACATGAGGCAGTTTATTAATGCTGAAGTAAATCAGAGCAACTAATAATGCCTGAGCATAAATACAAAAAATGAGTATGTCAAAACACTGATATTTTTGTTGCAGTATTTTTGTAAGGAAATTTTGAGTAATATATTCTTCTTCAAGATACATGGCCTCACAGGAGTATTTGGCTTAAGTGACCAATTCTTTATATTTCATACATCAAAAATTCATTTCTATTCTTATTTGAAATACTAACTCCCTTGTTATTAGTGAAATATTGTGTTTGGCTGCATGAAACAGAAACACGATTACTGTGACTTGACCAGAGAGATGTTTTAATTTTACTTTTAAAACCAAGAATCTTTGAAGTAGAGGTTAAGGCTAAGTTTCTTGATTATCACATGGTACAGAGAAGGCCACTTTTACTTCCTTCTCAGAGATCTGCAGCATGCAACTTTTATCTGCATATATTTGTCTTATCATAAGTTGGTTACCTTGTCCTACATGAGAAAAACATTTCAGAAAGAGTAAGACAATCCTGAAAGAGAAAAAAATATGTAAGGGGAAACAAAGCTTTTCTGAAAATATCCAATAGTTGTTTGTTTGTATGTTATTTCTGAGGCTTTTGTTAAATTCATACCACATAACATCTGTTCTTATACTCAGAAAAAATATAAAAACTATGTTTTTTCTGAGAATAGTATCATAAATGATAATGTTTGTGTTTTGCTTTTGGAAGGAAGAGAGAATATCGCTCTTAGAGATACTGAACTGTTGCTCTTAGAGATACTGAACTGTACCTGCCCATACCTATCATCTCTTCATTTGGACTTTATTAAACTTTGAACTTTATATTTGGTATAAACTCAGAGATAAATAAAGCCTTCTCAATTTATTGGTGTCTCTATTGATCTTCCTTTCTTGCTGATGTCTACAATTATTATTTGTAGCTTACGTTTTTGTGAATTACATGATGTACAACACTATCGTTTGATTTTATTTTGTCTGGATTAGATAGCAAAAATCTGTTACTCCCAAAATTCATTTTAAGCAAAAGATCAATTTCACCATAAAAGCTTTGAAGCAGAATAGAGATTATCTTTGAAGAAATTTATTTGTAAACCTACCTCTTAAGGGGAGGAACTATTCTACACAAATTACAAAATTTGAATAGCCTTATTGTGTCTCCCAGTAAATTGCCTTAACTGACCTTCTCCCTTTGTATCTACGCCCTCTGCAGCTGGTCAAACCATGGAAAGATGGAGTCTATGGCCAGGTGGTAGATTACTAAGCATTGCTGGTTCTCTCTCATGTGTAAAGGAGATATACATATTATTAATGAATACCTCTTTCCTTTTTCTCTTAACAACCTCCCTCATGCTTATTTGATCATTTTTCTAATCTCTGAAGAACCCAAAGGAATATAGGATTTATTTTGTGCTTGATATCTTCATTGCTATATTATTAACTCCAAAAGAACATGTCTCACCTTTCCTCTGTACCTCAGAAAATAGAATATTCTAGACAATAGAAAGCTAGAAGCTAATATTGGGTTATATTATCTTTTGGGTGTCTAAGGCATGACAAGTAATTGAGGATATTTTGAAAATGATAAAAGCAAAACTTATTGGATAAGTTCAATTTGGAGACTTTAAGTAGTATTTTAAAATTGCCAAAATATGGTAGGTTGTTTTATAAGGCATTTACTTTATATAAATTCCTCTAATGTCAAGAATTAGAATCATGACCGTTAGTAGTAAAATTGAAATTATATGTGCCTATGATTACAATTGAATTTCATGTTCCTAGTAAGCAATGACTTTACTGAAAACAACAAAGCTACAAAGTGAACACTTTTACATTTTAAAAACTAAAGAATATAAACACTTTAAATAATTTAGGTGATGATATTAAATTCTCATCACCTATAAATATTATTTTAAGAGCATAAATTATTTTAAGAGTATAAAATTAAAAATTTTATTTTAAGGGTATATATATATATGTGAGTATGTGAGTTTTATTCACATATGAGTTCAGACAATATAACTATCAAAAGTATACTTTAAAAAATAAAGGAAAAAGAGAAATCCAAGGATAGAAAGACATACTAAAAAAAGTTTTGTGAACATGCTCCAAGCCTACCTAAAGCCCTAAAAGATTAGTGTTGAGTGAATACAAACAAAATATACACAGTAATCACATCTTCTTCAGCACTTGATTTTCACCAAAGGGACTGATAAACATAAAACTATACCTTATGTGACTAGAGTGATAGTACAGTGGACAGGGTTTTGCTTTGCATATTGCCAACCTGGTTTTCAACCCCATTATCCCATATGTACCTTGAGCACCACCAGGAGTAATTACTGAGCACAGGGCCAGGAATAAACCATGAGCACCCCTGAGGGTGGCCCTCAAAATAAAAGAAACAAAAAGTATACTTTCTTTTAAATTTTTCAGAAATACATATTCTAACCCTCAGCTTACAAAGACACTAGACCTCTGAGGAATATAATCATTATATATATATGTATATATATATATATGAGAAAAATAATATATATATCTAAGAAATAATGCTTTTTCTGACAAGTTTTAGAATAATTATCTATAGCTTTAAATATTTAGACCTATTATTCTTATTCCATTTCCTATTTAAATGTCATTGTCACTTAAATGACACAGGTAGCCTGGCAAGCTACCGTGTCGTATTTAACATGCCAAATACCAGTAACAATTATAGAACTCATTCCCATGACTTGATGGAATGGTTTGAGGCTCTTTATGTTCCTGGAGCGGAAGATGCCCTTGGGCTATCTTGCATGTGACAGGACATATTGAGATGTTACTTGTGCCCATTCGAGGAATTGATGATCTACGGGAAGTCAAGTGATCAAGTCAAGTCATTTAAATGTGATTGAGAATAAAATGAAATCAAAGTGGTCTTTTCTTTCTTTTCAGTCTTTTTACTTTCCATCCTAAGTGAGCCTACATATATATATGACATATATATATATATATATATATATATATATATATATATATCAGTTGTTTCTCTATTCTTGGGTAAAGATAATGGGACATGAACACTAGGTTCATAAAGGCAAGTAAACTCACACCAGGAAATAACCAGTTTTCTATTTCTGATTGTTTTATTAGAAATACTAATTGAGCAGAAGTGATAGTCCAGCAGGTAGGGCTTTTGCCTTGAATGCTATTGACCCAGGTTCGATCCGCACCATCCCATAAGGTCCCTGGAGCACTGCCAGGAGTCATTCCTGAGTGCAGAGGCAGAGAAATACCCCCTGAGCATTGCTGGGTGTGACCCAAAAAAGAAAAAAATAGAAATACTAGTTTATGAGAAAATTGTGCATAATTATGTGCTTATTTTTTTGTGTTATGTATCAAATGATTTTGGTGTATTAAAAATAGAGGTTCAATAAAGCTTGCTTATTATCATGGGAATATGTTTTGTATATTAATCAATTCAGTAAATGAAGATAAGCAACTGAAGAAGCAGGTAATTCTCAGAATCAGAATACTGAGGCATACAATCCTTTTTGCTGACAACTCTGCTCGGCTAATAAAGGTGAGGTTATTTTTTTAAACTAATTACCCAGTGCCAGTTCTGGTTTATACCCTTGGGACTAGGAAAGTTCTAATAGTGTCCATTTTATTCTCAAAAGTAGCTGAGTTTGGACAGTTAATCATATTACTATTTTTAATTGTCATACATTTTTGGGAGCTTTGGAGTTTAAGGACCTGTGTAAAAATCCATAAGAACAAGTTGCCAGATAACAATTATTTAGTGATATGATTTCAGAAACAACTTTGGATGTATTTATTTTTGCATTTTGTGTTCTCCTTATAGGAAGATATGTTGAGCTAGATAATAATGAGCATGAGTTTTATTGATTAGCCATTAACTAGACTTCATAAGTAAAATATAAGAAAGGACTTAGAAAAGGTATCCTTTGGTGCAATTGTTTGTCTAACTCTTCTGTGCAATTTAGGATGCCTACATACCTGCATGTCAGTTTCTCTTCTCTGAATATAACAATTTGTATATCTTTAACCTTCTTTTATTCTATCAGACTATGGATACTTTCACTCTACTTTGTTTCACTTTTCCGTATACTAAGGACACCTGTCCCTTACTGTTTATGTGAAGCAGTTTACACTAGTTTTGGACTCTACTAATAGTAACATATCACAGGTAAAGTTTAAGGAATTGAACAGGGAAAAAACAATCACCCATGAGTCTTTCTCTAACAATATGTGAGTATTGAATGTTTCTAACAGTATTCAAGTACAAAACCATTTGTTACCAGGCATTTATTTTATTTGGCTGGATTTAGGGGAAAATAGTGAAAGTAATTATGCCGTTTCTCAGTGATTTTGAGGTTTTTCAAATGAAATGTTCTAAGTAATATTTTCCTTTGGAAAATAATATTCCAAATTATGACTTTTCAAGATACTAACTTAATATAGACCATTATAAGAACAAGTAACAGATGAGCTTTATATAAGTATTTTCTGTCTATTTATATGGAAGGTCATGACCTTTACAATTGTACTTCCTTATTCCAGAAAGTACTAGCCTAGAGGATTCAAATACCATAGTTGATCCCAGAATCCTTCAATAATGAATGAAATAAACCAAAGTATACACAGTTGAAAATCCTATCATCAAAAATCTATTGAGAAACGTGATTGAAATCTCACCACTGTATCACTGTCTTCCCGTTCATCATCGATTTGCTGGAGCGGGCACCAGTAACATCTCCATATGTCCTGTCTCATGCTAGTAGAGCCCAAGGGCATCTGCTTGCTCCAGGAACATAAAGAGCCTCAAACCATTCCATCAGGTCGTGGGAATGAGGTCTATAATTGTTACTGGTATTTGGCATATCAACTATGACACGGGTAGCTTGCCAGGCTCTGCCATGCGGGTAGCAAATCTCACCAAGTTGAGAAAATAATTTTAGGTGTCAGGAGAAATAGTACAGTGGGTAGGAAGTTTGCTATGCAGATGCCAAACCAGAGCCTAATCCTTCATGCCCCATAGGGTCCCCTGAGCACCAGGGGGCCTGTCCTGAGCTCAGAGCCAAGAGTAAAGTATTAAGCAAGACAAATATGGAGCAAAACAAAAATGTCCTAAATAAACAAAAATAAATAAATAAATTTAAAAGGAGAAAAATAATTCAACATTGAAATCCCAAGTTTTAATTCACATAAAATAGCTGATATCAATTTTGCATATCAAATACAACACGGGTAGCTTGCCAGGCTCTGCCGTGCAGGTAGCATACTCTTGTAGGCATCTCTAAGTCCAGCATTTATTGATGAACCACCAGCCGCAAGCGGCTGTGCGAGCCAGGCTGTGATAGGCTGGTCTGCTGGGTGGAGTTCTGATGAGAGAGAAGTCCAGATGTGGAAAATGGAGGCCCTCATGGAGTGGGGGTCATCTGGCTTGTTGCGAGGCTCTGCTGGGGTGGTGGGCCAGGGCTAGAACCTACCATCCCTCCCGGGCGCTCGTGAGCGGCTGGTCACAGGGAGAGCCAGTAGCAGCTCTGCCCTATGTCTGGCATATTTGATATGCCAAATACCAGTAACAATTATAGACCTCATTCCGGAATGGATTGAGGCTCTTTATATTCCTGGAGCAAGCAGATGCCCTTGGGCTCTACTAGCATGAGACAGGACATATGGAGATGTTACTGGGGCCCCTCGAGCAAATCGATGATGAACGAGAAGACAGTGATACAGTGAAAATAGCTGATATTTGAGTTCATTATATAACATAAGACTAAAATTAGAGAAGTAACCTAAGGAAATATTTATTTTATCAATCACTCATCAATGTTTGCATAGGGTGTGTGGGTCTTACATCTTTGTTTTTTTAGAGTCAACAGTATTAATTTGTCACTATGAATATCTCTTATCACTGGCGTGGTGGGGAGCTCACTAAAGAATTCCCTAGTTATGATCAGAGGTTATGTGGAACTGGGGACCAAACTCTAGGCCTAATACATCCAAAGAAAGTGTCTCTATATCTCCCCCTGCCTCAGGAAAAAAAATTAATATTGTTCAAAATGATGAGCCATGAAAATATAGTTCTGACTACTTGTTTTGTTATAATCTAATGCCTATTATAAAAGCCACTTTAGAGAACAGCAAAAATATTTACTCCTGAAGTCATTTAAAGAGGTTGTTATAAAACCTGCTGGAAATAGTACAGAAAAAATTTAATAGAAACATACAAATATTTAATTATAGCTTTTCTCCCTACTCCCTCTCCTAAAAAGTCAGTTTGGATGTTTATGTTCAGGTTTTTAGCCTTGACCTTACTCTTCTCTTTCTATAAGTCTGAATATTAGGACATCTTCCTCATTTTGTCGTTAATTTTCTAGATTTGTAGATAACATGATGTATGCTTTAGGATAATAGCCTAGGAAGGAATTAATTGCTTCAGTCGTTTTATTGCATATTCTTTTCCTAGAAAACCCCTACTGTGATGATGCAGCCAGTATGGCTGTTATGAGAAACTGAACCCATCACCTTCCAACCAGCTTCATGCTGAAGATATATCTCGTTATCTGGACCTGTTATCTTGTTTCTCATTTGATTGGTTTCTCATTTGAGTGGCAATGGGACCAAAGCAAGGTTTACAGTGTCAGGACATAAAAATGAGAATAAAAAATCTTGAAGCATTAAACACTTCCTTATAAAAGTATGTGTCACTTGATCAACTTGAATCCCGTTATTCATCGATTTGCTCGAGCGGGCGCCAGTAACATTTCCATTGGACCCTATCACGTGTATGTGTGTATTTAACAAATACTCATCTGTTATTTTGTGATTATTACATTTTAGCACTGATTTGCATATATTAGACATGCAAAAGAAGATGATGACAGATGACTCTCTTTTTCAGAAAACACATCAATATGCTGAAGCGACTAAACAACAAAAAGGTTTATAGCAGACCATGGTATATTGCCTTAGCTACAGTTATGTTTGTCCAGACCATGTTCTCCATTGTCTCATTTTTGGGCCTCATCTACTAATCACCAACAATGTATAAATATATCTAAGGAAAAGAGTTGCCTTCTGGAGGTTTTGGGGAAAGTCTTGATTTAGATCCGGTAAGGATAAGGACTTGTCTTGCATGAGGTCAGCCCTGGACATATCCTCAGCACCATATACGGTCCACGAAGCACTGCCAGGAGTGGTCTCTGGTCACATGGCCAGGAGTAAGCCTGAACAGCGCTATGTGTTACTTCAAAGACAAGATAAATAAATATGTAAGTAAGTAAATGCTCTGGCTAAGAATTGTGAACATCACACTTGCCCTACATTCATTTCATATCTCATGGCTTACTCTAACTATCAAGGGTCTAGGAACTGTAATCCAAACGTATGATCAGTAGCAGAGACCTAAAAACAAATGGCTTTCATGAAAACCAAGTCTATTATTCAGTCTATTATTCAGTTTGTAAAATAGTCAGATTATATTCTCTTCTTAGACAAAACTTACCTACTCCTTCCTCGAGGGAGAGAGCCCAGAAGGTCTCATTCTAGGATGTTACAGAAAGTGACAATAATAGTACAATAGGTTTTACATGTGGGAGACCTTAATCGGGTCACCTGAAGCCCTTGTTGATTAGAAAAATCTATGTATTCTAAAGATGAGTTAATTGCTTCTACTGTGTCACAAACATTAATGAAAGAGGAATAAGGTAATCACAGCAGCAGCCTTCACAGAGGGGTAAGAAAAAACAGTCTCTGGTCTACAATAATTCTGAAATCCTCTTAGTTGATGTAACAAGGGACTTACTTTGCAGGTGCTAAATATTTCTTTTATATATCTAGTCCATTTTCTGGAAAGTGGAAGCATCTTTCTTCTGCTTTCCCCACACATAATTTCTGAAGTGGGTGCCTGAAGTTATACCATACTTGAAAGTTGAGAGGTTTTCTAAGCCTGTTTCTTACCTATTGTTTCCGGAAAGCTGGTGTGTAATTTTAAGAACTGGAGTGAGGGTTAATAGGCCTAAGTTTTTCTTTGCTTATGAGAGTTCCAGTTTTTTTTCCCAGAGTAGCCAGATCCCTTAAAACTTTCCTGTATCACCTCTGAATACTGTACTGGAAATAACTCTGAGCACAGTTGCGTGTGTCCCAGCAGAATTACACAAACCCTTTTTTTAAAAGTCTGGACTCCAGATATTTTGATAATATATATAAAATACTCTGAGAAATTGATTTGTTGATTCGCCCATTTAATTGACCTAAAGTTGTGCAAAAAAAAAAGAAATTAATATTCATCACCTAGTTTTGGAATTTCATTCATTTTTTTTTCTTTTTGCAGACTTTAAAAATGTTTTACTTCTGTAACCTCAGCTAGATATCCATCTTTTCTTTAACTGTGGTTTACTCAGAGTCTGTCAAGCCTTGGTGTGAAAAAAAAAGCATGTTTTCTTATTTTTAGCAATATTGCTTACTCCCGGTATTAAGTGGGCAAGGAGCTCTTTTAAGAGTCGGCTCACAATTCACAAACAGAAATTGTCTCATGACCTGTATAAGCACAATGAGAATAAAAAGTCAAATTCCCTTTGTGAATAAGGTGTAGATTCAGAAATAATCTGATGAACAAATAACTCATTGTCTCCTAATAAATTGTTATGGAGGAAGATCAGCAAAAATATTGAGGCAGAAATGCATTGCAGGTCATCACTGGAGGCAATGGGAAGATGATTCTAGCATGAACTATCAATCCCTATCTTAGTTTCTTCTATATTTGATGATTCAGAGTAAATTAAATCATGGTTCCACAATTTCATTTTTTATAGAAAGATGAATTATTTGATATATAGAAAAACAAGCACTTAAATGTTTATGGTTATAGCAATATGCAGTTAACTAAATTCCTTAGGAAGGCATCAAGGAGAAAAGATTTCTTGATTGGTTCTAAAACCAATTGTGGTAAGATGACATTCTCTGGTCCAAGATGCATGCCCTTAACCTTATTCTTCCCTTACCTCTCTTCTCATCCCAGACTTTATATACTTTTTTTGTTGTTGGAGTTTGTGTAGAAATATAAAATACACATGCTCTATTCCCTCGTAGCAATTTCCGTTCTTCTGAAAAGGGAAATGGTTTTGTTATTAGGGCAAGCCTGGACCTCAGTGTCTCCTGTGTATGGATATTAAGAGGAGCATCTCTGCCAATGTACTTAGGAGAACAATAAAAGCATCTTTACAGCCGAGACTCACCAGAGCCACTATTGATTCACTGGCATGTGCTCTCTCAATAGTAAAAAGGCTGCCAGGATTTACTCGCTGAGCTTTCTCCCTTCCTAGACCATCATTATTCAGTGTAAAACTCCTTCAACCTGGTGGAGTTGTTGCTCCTGCTAATACTGTGTTAGCAAATTATTGATCCCAATGATGGGAACAGGAATCGTTTCTCCTGTAGAAGGCTGTGCAATTGGATCTACATTCTGCCCTGATAATTTTCTCTATAGATCTTCTGGGGGTGGGAGAGGAGGAGGGCTAGACAAATGGGCTGTTAAAATGAGGTGGGGTAGGAGGGAGCTGCCAGAAGTTGATGGTACATTTGAGCTAAATCCAAACTTTATTGGTACTTTTCAGCTTGTATTTGAAAACTTATAAACATGCTCTTTGGCGCTTTATGGTTTTGTTTGGTAGTTTTATTTGGTTGGTTTTTAACATTTTTTTGATGGCAAGAAGGAGTTTTACCTTGTAAATTTCTGTCCTATATTAAAGTCAAAACAATCAGCAATTTTGGGATATCTAGATAAAGGCAAGACAAAGTCATTGGTCTATTTTAGTTAATAGAAGAAAAACAAATACTGATCATAAGAGTTGTGAAATTTCAACTAAGTTAGTTTAGTAGATGGATTTTGGTGACTCCTCTTTTTTAAAATGCTTGCCTCTCTTCTTGTCATCTCGTCACTTTCACTTTAGATAACTTAACTGCTGGGTGATTATTAATCCAATTACATAGGAGTAGGATTCATAAGTGTCTTTTGTCGACCTACACTGTAGATCCTAGAAAATCCAAATAAGATAGAAAATTGAGTTCAGTGATCTACCCTGAGGCTTTAAGAATATTTATTTATTTATGTATCTTAATATTTATTTATGTATTTTAATATTTGTTAAGAAACTAATTAAGATGTGTTTTAAAGAGAAGCATGTTTGAAAAGAAATTACTTTCAATTAAAATAACTGACTTCTCCATTGTCTCTCCCTTTACCCAATGCCATGGAAATTCCCAACACACATCAGCAGAAACTCTGGAACAAAGTGAAAGCAGACCCCACATTGATTTTCTTTCTTTTTTTTTTTTTTTTTGATAAGAAATCAGCAAACTTCTGATAGAACCAGATAACAAATATTTATTTATTTATTTATTTATTTTTAAATATTTTATTATACCACTGTGAGATATACAAATAAAAAAGATATACAATTAAAAAGTTCATGTTTGGGTTTTGGTCACACAGTGTTCCAGCACCCGTCCCTCCACCAATGCCTAATTTTCATGAACGTGAAACTGAACTTCAAACATAAAATCCTGTGTGATTGAATTGATACTTCTAGAAAGACTATAATAAGCTGGGAAGATTCACGTTGTGTCTGGTAATAAAAGATCAACAGGTTACATTTTCTTTCTGATTCATAACCAACGGACGAACAATAGTGAAGGGCAATGTTTTAATTTATTTACTATCATTTGTTGACATGATTTTTAAAAATATATGTTTAATATATTAATTAGTGTTAGAGTAGTTTGAACCACACAAGAAGGTGCTAAGAACTTACTGCTGGCTCTGCTCTCAGGGATCACTCCTGGGATGCTAGGGCACAATGTGCAAGAGAATTGAATCCGGTGAGCTGTGAGCAGATGAGTGTCTAATCTCTCCAAAGTCTATAATGCACATTTGTATGTTTTTTTAAAACAAAATCTTCAGCGTGCCACCTAAATTTTAAATCGGGAAGAATGGTTTAGTGAACTATTGACCATTTTCTATTAGGTATGGGAAATAACTAAGGCAGAAAATTTTCATGGGGCGGAGGCGATAACACAGTGGGTAGGCATTTGCCTTGCATGCGGCTGACTAGGGTTCAATCCCGGCATCCCATATGGTCCCCCGAAGTTTCGCCAGAAGTAATTCCTGAGCAAAGAGCCAGGAGTAACCCCTGAGCATTGCTGGGTGTGACCCAAAAAAAGAAAAACAAAAACGAAAACTTCCTCCAAGCATTATGAAGCGTATGACAAATATGCAAAGAATATATACTCTCATGGATTATGCATTTCAGAGAGTGTTACACTTTTGAAATTAAATTTGTGTTTAGGTCTTCTTTAAAGGTTTGGAAGAATTCACTGGTGAATCTGTCTGGACCTGACCTTTGTGTTTGGCTCAACTTTTGACTACTGATTCAATTTCCTTTATGGTGACAGGTTTGTTCAGGTATTCCAAATCTTGTTGCAGTCTTGGAAGACTGTAGGAATTCAGGAATTTGTCCATTTCTTCTAGATTTGCTTGTGTGGTTTACAGACTCTCAAAGTAATCTCTGATGATCTTTTGAATTTCTTGGTTTCTGTTGTGATATTCCCCTTTTCAATTCTGATACTATTTATTTGGTTTCTCTCTTTCCCTTTCTTTACTAGCCTTGCAAATGGTTTGTCAATCTTGTTTAGTTTTTCAAAGAACCAGATCTTGGTTTCATTGATCTTTCAGACTGTTTTTTGGGGATTCCATCTAATTGATTTCTGCTACAAGTTTTATTATTTCTTTCTTCCTGCCGGGGTTGGGCTCCCTTTTCTTGGCCATTTTCTAAGAATTTATGCTTAGTCTGTGAGGTCTAAGTCTGTGAGGTCTGTAAGGTCAGACTGTTTATGATGGCCCTTTCTTCTTTCCTGATGCATGCTTGCAGAGCTATGAACTTGCCTCTTAACACTGCTTCGCTGTTTCTCACGAAGTTCTGATAGTTTTCAGTTTTCATTCTCATTTGTTTCCAGGAATTTTTCGATTTCCTCTTTGATTTCTTTTTGTGACCCACTGGTTGTTCAGCAATGAGCTGTTTAGCTTCCAGGTGTTTGGTATGACTCTCCATTTCGATGTGTGATTAATTTCTATTTTCCATGCATCATGGTCTAAAAAATAGTTGACATAATTTATATCTTATTGATTTTATGGAGGTATGCTTTGTGGCTCTGCATGTGATCTATCTTAGAGAATGTTCTATGTGAACTGGATAAAAATGTGCATTCATCTTTTGGGGGATGAAAAGCCCTATATATAATATATATTATATATTACATATAATATATGTGTATATATGTATATAAATGAATATACATATATACATACATACATATATACATATACATACACACACATATATATATATATATATATATATATATACATACCACCCCTCCTTCTTCTATTTCTTCCTCAGGGCAGTATTTCCTTGGAAATTTCAGTCTACTTTATCTATCAAGATTTGATATAGCAGTGTAGAAGTCTCTAATTATAATTGTGCTACTGTCAATGTCCTCGTTGAGGTTTGTAATATTTTACTGGCCCCTCATGGGTGCGTTTATGTTTAGGAGTATAATATATTCCTATATACATATCCCTGGATCATAAATAAATGACCTTCACTATCCCTTCTAACCTTTTTTAGCCTGGTCTATTTGTCAGATGGCCACACCAGACTTGTTTGTGTGGAGAATTGTTTTCAACCTTTGAGTTTGAGTCTGTGTTTGCTTTGATTATTCAGTTGCATTTCTTGTAGGCACCAGAATGTTGGATTCAGTTTTTTTTTTATCCAGTTTGCCAGTCTGTGCCCTTAATTGGTTGTCATTAACAATTAACAACTCAATGACAACTCTTAGACAGTTGTCATTGAGAGAGTTATTGTCATGGGATTTTGTACCATCTTTCTTTTTAAACTTGTTGTGCTTTGGGGGTGTGTCTTATCTTACAGTAGACCTTTCAGTTCTTCTTTTAAAGTTGGTTTTGAGTCTATGAAGTGTTTTAGCTTTTGCTTATCCATAAAGTGTTGTATCATCCCTTCAGATATGAATGTGAGTCTAGTTAGGTAACATATTCTTGGTGAGGCCTTCATTTCATTGAGTCCGTTTACAATATCCCACCATTGTCTTCAGGCTCAGAATGTTTCATCTAAAAGTCTGCTGTAATTCTTAAGGATGCTCCTTTGTATGTCATTTACTTCTTTGATCTTGCTGCTTTCTGTATTTTATGCCTTTCTCTGGTTTTTGTCATTTTTATTAGGATGTGTCTTGGAGTATTCTTATTGGGATTTGACCTTAAAACAGAACATTTTCATGTGGATCTTTGTTTAAAAGTTAATAAAATTGTATAATGCTAATATCACAAGCCATGAAAAACCGTGACCAGGCACACTTGTCAATGTTCACATTCTGCCACTTGGATGTGGAGGGCAGAGGGTTAGAAAAGGGACATGTTTGCCAAAAATGATTGCCAATACTAATGCTAGACTAGAATTTAGTATTGAAAGTAAGTCAAGGGATACATATGATAGCCATTCAGTGTATGTATTGCAAATCAGACTGTGCAATATATATATATGTATGTATGTATACATATATATGTATATATGTATACAGATATATACATATATATATATATATATATATAGAGAGAGAGAGAGAGAGAGAGATAGTGCCTGCCAGGGAGGTGCTTTGGGGGTTACGGTGGTACAGAGGGAACACAATATTGTGAAATGTGCACTGGTGGAGGATGGGTGTTGTAATACTGTATGACTGAAACCAAATCATCAACAGCTTTGTAATGGTCCATTTCATGGTAATTCAATAAATGATAAAAATAAATGAAAATAAAATTTAAAATATATTAGTTAGAATAAAGACAGTTGTACGAATAGATAGATCCGTGATAAGGTCGTTAGGCATAAATGTCACACATAAAAACGAGAATGGAGAATATGTATAATATATGCATATGTGTATATATAATATACACAATATATTCATGTTTGTATGTTATTTATTTATATATGTTCACTAAGAAAATGTCACTTGCAACATGACATATATTGCTAGGCTTTCTTTTAATTAACCATTTTATGTTATTACTTTCTTGTTGTTTTTTAAAAAATAACCAGTAAAGTAGCCTTGTTTTCTCCCTATATTTTTAATCAAATAATTTTCTATTCTTTTCACTTGATACCATACATATTTTTTGAAGTTTAAAACTTAAAAAAATCCCACAGCAATCTATACCATATGTTAGTAACAACTGATAAAGTGGTCTTAATGTGATCTATTTGTTGCTGAGATCATTAATGTATAAAATAATGATAATGTGCATTATATGTATAAGAAAATGTAACAATGGAGTACCAAATATGATTCTAGAAGTAAAGCTATGGATAAAACCATAACTGAGTCTTTTATTATACTAATTTTGCTTTATAAAAATAAATGGAAATGTTCCCTGCCCTATGACAACCCAACCTACTACACAGAGCCATTACTATACAAAGCATGAATTAAATAACTGAGCTTTAGTATAACATGCTTGATTAATTTTACTAAGATATGTAAAATGAAAAGAGGTTAAAAGAAAACCCCAACACTTCACTCTTTATAACAGTGAGGAAAATGATCTTGAGAATATACAACTGTGTCCAGTGATCAAACCCCAGAAATAGATCATTTTTATAAATGAATTTCCTTCCTGAAAGTGAGGAGCATTCAATATCTCAGAATTTTCAGAGGCCAATCGTCTCTTAATTACCATTAAAAATAGACTATACCAGTCAAAGTATCAATAGTCCTGATCACAATTCTAATGGAGATAACAAGGCAAAGAGATCTGCATTGTGAAATCCTAGAAACTGCACTAAAAATATCCAAAGAATTATAATATTAGACATTACATTAATTTGAAGTGGGTGTTATAGTCAATTCGTATGATGTACTAAGATATATAGATTTCTGTTATAGAAGCATTTAAAATATATGCCTATAAAAGTAAGTACCATATTCTTCAATTATATTTATTAATCTTTGATTAGCATTATTCAACTGTAATACTTTGGAATGTATTATTAAAGAATACTTGATATCAAATTTATAACTTGCAAAATCATATTTATTTCATAATCTAAAATAAAAATAGAAGGAAAGTTTAGTGTTCTAGCTTTAATGGACTGCAATTTCCAATTTTTCAAATACTTTTCAAAAAATTCTAGAAAAATTACATTGAATTAATTTTTTTTTCTTTTCAAAATCTTAAGCATTGAGATATTATTTAAAGACAAACATACTCAAACAGAAACATAACCTATTCTTTATTTAACCAAATGCTTGGGTTATAGCACTTATCTTACAGACCTTTCAAAAGGTCTAAGTTAAAAAGCCAGCAAAGCACATGTATGTTTGTTAATAACACACAATGCATTGGGACTAGAACTGGAAGTAAATTGCCTGGCTACTCTATATGTCATAATTTCTCAGGCTAGTTCGAATTGCTATGTTTAGGAATAATTGAATCAACCTATCAAATTTAAGATAAAATTATTTTCAAAATGAGCTTACAATTTCCACAAATTATTAGTTAAAAATTTAAAAGAAAATATCATAAAAGGGAAAAGTGAGGCCTAAGCTTTTTGTGCATTCATAGGATTTTGGGCCACCCTCAGCAGTGCTCAGGAATTACTCCTGGCTCTGTATCATGCATCCAATCTTTGGGGGCTTTGGGGTCCATATGAGGTGCAAGGACTCAAAACCAGGTCAACTACGTGCAAGGCAATTGCTTACCTGTCTTACCATTGCTACAGCCCTGGCTCTTTCTTATTTGAAACTATTCATTTGGGACTTATAATGATAAAGAACAATTTTGCCCTTTTCATAACAGGTATTTTTATATTCAAATTCCACTAGTTTTCACGGGCATTTCACATTTCTGATGTAAAAATGTAGTTTGATGTAAAATTAACATATTATATCTTATCATTCACTTATTTTGCCTTTGGTTTTCACAAAAATAAAAGGGCTGATGCAAATTTGTATCCTCCAGCGTTAGTGCGGCTACTTACACAGAAAAAGGAAAGTAGCCTTAGGAGGAAGGCAAATATGAAACTCTACCCTTTACACGGAGCACAACAGACTTATGCCTGGTGGACTACCGAGGGTTAGATCTTCAGAAGTGTCTCAAATTGGAGAATAATTTTAATTAAAATATTTTGAGGTATTATCATTTATAGTAATATTAATGATACGGTTACATCATTTCAACACCACACCCATGCCGCTGTAAATGTTTCTCCTGCCAAAGGTTCTGATGGTCTTTAACCCAACATTCACCTTCACATGGATGACAGTTATACTCTGAAAGGGAAGTAAAATTAAGAATGTTTCCATTGATGGATGAAAATCTCTGGCTCAGTCCAAATTTAAATACTTAGCTGCTGACAGTTCTGACTGCTGGGGAATAGGTGTCATCGGAATAAAAGGGTGTATCACTGTATCACTGTCTTCCCGTTCATCATCAATTTGCTTGAGCGGGCACCAGTAATATCTCCATATGCCCTGTCCCATGCGGGTAGAGCCCAAGGGCATCTGCTTGCTCCAGGAACATAAAGAGCCTCAAACCATTCCATCAGGTCATGGGAATGAGGTCTATAATTGTTACTGGTATCTGGCATATCAAATACGACATGGGTAGCTTGCCAGGATCTGCCATGCGGGTAGCATACTCTTGTAGTCATCTCTAAATCCAGCATTTATTGGTGAACTGCCAGTGCTGGTGGCCACAAAAACCTTTTATATATAAAGGTTAAATTTTTCAGCCTGAAGTTACTGATAATACTTTTATATTTATAATATATTCAGTATCAGTAGTGTTGGCTTTCTTTCTGGATATTAGTAAATGTTTTCTCTGTTTCTATCAGTATTATTATATTGATTTTTTCAACTAAAAAATCCTTGTGGGGGCTGGGTGATCTTGGAGAATAAGGGTAGAAGGAATTACTGAAATCTTCATTGAACCATTACTTAGAGATCACAGAGATATTCTTCCTTAATAGTAACTCTTTGAAAGAGGAAAGTCTCTGTGTAAGCCCTCACCTTGTTAGGGCTGAGAGCTGTAACTAGTACATATAGTATTTTTCTCACTAAGTATTTGCAGAAGAATATGCCTTGTTGGTACGATTGCATAGGTTATTTTAAAGGGTCTGAGAAAATTATTACCAGTTATTTGTATATATAAAAATTCTGAGTGTTTTCAGAATCCCTTGAATAATCTAGCAAATGGAACAAATAGGAATGTCCTACTTTCAAATAAGAAGCAAAACCTGCACTGAAATAAATGACTAAAATAATAAATGAATGACAAATAAAATATATAGTTTTTGTGAACTACTGGCTCCCTAAAGTGGAAAGTAGATGATTTTCATCAAGCCAACTTTGCAAACAAAGCAAATTAAGTATTGAATTTTTTGTATAATAACTGATATATTTATAATCATTAATCAAATACATGCGTGAGCACTTTTTATTTGCACTCCAGTGAGTAAATTAAAAAGATATAAGACATGATCAGGCTAAGTGCTAAATCTGAGATGCTTATTTGATTTAAAAAACAATGTAAATTTAACATTTTGAGAGTAATGTTGTTCAATATTATTTTTTTCAAGTTGCGTTGATGATAGTTCTGGCATATTTAAATGTCAAGTGACTGTAAATGGATGAATTCAGAGACATGACAAAAATGATCATGCATCCGTGTGTTAATTTTGAAATCAGATAGGCAGCATTTTAAATGGAGATTTATTGTGGATTAACAGCTACGCTAGCTTTTTAATGCATTTAACCGAAATAAGTAGCTAAGAGGGTCTCTACATTAACCTTAGTGGAGTTTATTATGATCCAAAATATAAAAATTTCCAGTCAATTAGAATACCACATACCTTCACTACAGAACAGACCAGGAAAAAAAATCACACCTCATAGTGACAATAGATCTGTGTAAATAGCCAGCCAGAAATATCAACTACTAGCTCAAACAATAACATAAATGAAGCTTGTAGCTTTTATCATTAAAGAACCAGTTAGTTTTACTTAGTGCCAGAACAGTTCTGCCAAAAAGAGTAACTTTCGGTTCCAACTTGCTCTGTTTCTATCAGTCCTCCTAAAAAAAAAAAAAACATTTTAGCTCATCTATGCAAACAAGGTGACAATGGAAGTTACAATCCAATGACCTTGCTTGTGAGATGGTAGTGAAACATCATAGAATTAGAAAGTTACACTGAGATCTGTAATGCTATCACAATCCGTTGGGAACCAATCCAATCCGGGTGAGATATTTCCTACGCTGTGCTCTCAGAGTGATGCATGCAGCAATTGTAAATATCTCATATAGAACTGCCACCTGCTTCCTGAGTTACATCATTCATAGTTAATTTATATTCAGGTGGCACATCATTTTCTCTTAATTTCTGCATAACAGTTCATTTTCTTTGGTAAGAATCAGCATTTCTCTCAGAGTGTTTTGTGAAAGTATAACTATACTATATATCACACATGCAAAAGACCTAGAATCCATGACCTAGCAATTAAAAAAGAATGTAAATAATAACAAGGAAGAAAAAAAAACTTCACCACCAAAGAGCGATGGTTAAAAAAAAATCTTGAGTTCTGGTTTAACACTAGTCTGTTCCTTTAAAACAGAAATGCTGCAGTTTATTATATATTCTCTCTATGTCCCTCCTGGTAAAAAAGGGTGGGGTGGCGGGAGGGGAACGCAACCTTAAATTCTTCAGAGCTGTCCTGGTTGGTTTATCTACTGTGATTTACTGTTGTGATTGTTGAGGAGCTGACCACTGATTTTAACACTAGGGTATAGAGGAGACAGATTGACATGGGTTTCATTAAAATTCAAGAAACTCAACTCCACAGAGAGCATGACTAACTTCCTTATACATGACAGGAATCCCCACAGATGGTACTTCACCCTTGCTAAAGGAATTAAGTCTACCAAAAGAATCCCTGTCTATAAGCAGCCAATTCCCCAAATCTACAGGCTCATCTGCACAGATATTCTTTATACTGTCATTCTTAAGTACCTTAGGGTAGCTCTGAAAGACAGGGGGCCGAGAGGGAGCAGACGCCGCTGCCTTCACTACCCCTCAAGCATGCTGGTGGCGTGGGGATGATGGGATTATAAAGTAAACATAATAAAACACAGGACCAGGGCATCCAGTGGACACAGTCTATTTGCTCTGTCCTCTTTGACTGGAAGGAGCTGAAGTGAAATTCCCGTTATAATTACACAGAATCCCTGCACCAAATCGGCAGTTATTAAACTATTAGGCAAATGCACAGATGAGTATTGTATTTGGTTCCTGGTCCAATTAACTTCCCCTTCTTTTTTTCTCTCTCTCTCTCTCTCTCTCTCTCTCTCTCTCTCTCTTTCTCACTCTATCTCTGTCTCTCTCTGTCTCTGTCTGTCTGTCTGTCTGTCTGTCTGTCTGTCTGTCTGTCTGTCTGACTCTCTCTAGTTCTCTCTCTCCTCTATCCTCCCTGGTAATATACTCTTAAATTCCACAGTTCATCTTCAAATATTTAAGTTGTTGTGGAAAAAGAAATAAACTAGCCATCACATATTCATTACGTTGTGTCAAACAGGACATGAAGGGAGACAGATTTCTTTTTTCCCCCTGTCCTCTGCTCTTGTCAATCAAAAAAGCATAGTAATTAAATGGGGCTAGGGATGCTTTCAAATTAAGAACAAAGGAGGACGCTTTTAATAGGAGGCAGAGAAAGTAATTAAAATAAATAAATAAAGGCTCTGGCTGTGTCTTTTGTCCTCAGCTGAGCTGTCCTGGGTAGAGCTAGGATTCGCCTCTCCCCTCCCTCCCTTGACTATCTACTTCCCTATCTCAAGTTTCTGATGAAGAAACAAAGCACAGTTGTGTTATGCATATATTGCTAAGTACCTGAAGGGTATTCAGTATAATGCTAAGGGAGCAAAACTAGAAAAATGTGCACTAAATTTTTTCTCATTTCCCAGATTTGGCATGTTCAGGACAAGCTGAAAACATACATTAGTCTCCCATACATGAGTCAACAAAAGCCATCCCATAGCAATCATGCAGTTGTTTTTAAATGATCAATGTTCACTCAAATCTACATCATCTAAAGCACAATTATTTGTTTTACCAGATACCACTAAATGATGCCTGTTTTATCATGGACCATTTTATAATGACAAACTGGCAGAGAAATTTATTAGTTTTCTTTCAAAATTTGAAATTTTGTCACCATTATCATAGGTAAAGAGATTTCTTTACTAATAGTTTCATCATGTGAAGGTCTACAAGGTGAAAAGAAATTAGGATATTCTTTAGGTCCTAGAATTCCTGAAAAATTGCAATGTATTCTTCCATCATATAAAAAATATATTAAAATGATTCACTTAAGATCCTCCACTCATGGGGTTACATTTAGAGATGCCACTATTTAATTGTGCTCACCAGTGAACACACATATCTATATAACCTTAATATTATTTATTCTTAACTTTAGAATTAATTTTAGTTTTTCATCCATATGCATGTAGCTTAATATCATACATGCATCAAATTTCTCTATGGACAGATTTTTTAAATAAATAATTTGATTCCTAGTGATTAAAGTTCCATTAATACATTAACATACTCTTTAGATTTTGAAAATCCAGTAATTATTCTACTTTTATGTATAAATAAAGTTATGACAAAATATTCTATCTTATTTTTATTTCATGTTACCTAATGATAGGAAGTCATGACAAGAGAAAAAATTAAATAGAAAAGTGTTACATTTACTTAATAAAAAAGACATACTTATATAAAATAAAAAGAAGTACCTAGGCAGAAATTCTTTTATTTTGGCCTAATTACTGAAAATACACACAGGAATCAACATTAACTTGATTTCATACTTCAGCAAAAGACAGCACCTAAGAAATAATTTATTTAGGGTAATATCATAACAGATAAATGGACTATACCTAAAGCTACTGCTAATAGAACTTTTCATTCCTATGACACTATAATAAGGCCAATTAGAAGATTGGGGGATAAGGCCCAATTTTGAATTGGCTTTCCCCTGCTGTAGTTATGGTACTTTCATGCCTATTTATCTGGGTGGTTATTTCCCCTGACAACCGTAAAATGAGTTTTTTTTACATAATTTTATGAGAACCATGTTAAAACAATGAATTAGTAACTCCAAGAGTCCAAGTGGATTTTTTGCAGCTTTATTATAAGGCTTTGTGTCAGAATTCTGGCTAACTAGGGACTGTGGAACTGCATCAATAGACTTGTTTTTCAAACCTTTCCTTATGGTACTTAGCTCTAGCACCAAATTTCACAGTCTTTCTGAAAGAAGACAGAATTCGAAATCATCAAAAATTGCAGTGAAATTATTCTTCTTCTTTACAGGTGTGTAATTTGCAAATAAAAAAAAAGAAAGAAAGCAATCACATAAGGAATCTGCAATGGTGTAGGTATATGCACAATATATGCAGAAACAAGAACCCAATCTTGAGTTTCTAGCTCTAAGATAAGACAAAAACACAAAAATAAACTAGATGATCTGAGATTTGAACTTGATCTCCATCCTGCAATATTTCATATATCTCGGAGTTTAGGACCAGATAGTTTTTCAACACTGATGTAAATTTGTTGGATAACAATTGGAAATTTTCTGTTCAAAACCCAATCATTTTTCCCAAAGAAAGCTATGGCTGTTGCAGCTCCCAAAGAATGTGAGTTCTTATATCATTTAGAGCATGAAGAAACCCTTATGCTCTTTTTAAGAAATCCACACCAATTTAGCACATTTTAATCGAGATTTTAATCCTCCAGCTGAGCATACACACAAAAGTTATATACAATTAAAACAGCTAATATTCTAATTACCTGTGGAACTTTTTTTCATAAGATTGTCACAAACATTGAATTAGTCAATAAGAAACCATAGAGATGGGCATGTCTGAGAGTCCCTGTTTGTTGTAATTTCATTAAATCTAGTTTTGATTTTGTTTTTGTAAAGATACCTTAGGTTTTATCTATTTTTTTCCTATCTTTTTCCCTCTTTTCATGTCTTATCTTTCCATTTCTGGGTAATTTTATTAACTGACTTCAACATCATTGAATTCACAGTTGATAGAACTATAACAAATATCTAAAAGAAACTTATCTGACAGATATAGTTTTTCCTATACTGCACATAACATTCTTGCACTAAGGAACAATGCTATTCAATGCAATTTGTGTGTGGTGGGAATGAGGGTATTTAAAAGGAGGAATCATCAACAAAATAAGCAGAAGTGCCAAAAATATGATCCTAAGTATATTAGAAAAGAAGTTTGTTTACATCAGGAGAGTTGAAACAAGAAAGTGGGATCTTGTTCAATACCACCTGGGGATGTGCACAAACGACAGCAAATGTATAGCAAATATTGACTTAGATATTAAAAAAATGAGTAGGTGAATTGTTTAATATAGATTTAATAGTGAAGATGGTTTGTATATTGCACTAAACTTGCCCTTAAAAGACCCCATCTAGATCCCAGTGAAACCTAGTACTTTTTTTTTTCTTTTTGGGTCACACCTGGCTATGCTTAGGGGTTTCTCCCGGCTCTTTGCTCAGGAATTACTCCTAGCAGTGCTCGGGGACCATATGGGATGCCGGAGATCGAACCCGGGCTGACATGGTCCTGCTGCGTGCAAGGCAAACGCCCTACCCTTTGAGCTATCGCCCGCCCCGAAACCTAGTACTTTTTTACAAATATGTTAATGCATAATTAACAAAAATAACAAAACCTATCACTCACAAGTCTGTCATCTATCATATGGTACCCACTTTCCATTTGATATTATTTGTGTCTCTACTTCCTGAAATAATGAATGATTTTAAGTCATATTAGGCAACATAACAGGATAACTTTAAAGTTTGACTTTAAAGTAGTTGAATTGTGGGTCTTTGTCAATGAGAGTTCACTCAAGGTGATGCTCAGCGCACCTATGGAGTAGTGAGGAATGACCTTGGGGTCAGCTTCTTGCAAAGCGAATACCTTAACTCCTGCATTATCTCCTCAGCCATTCTTTTTCTTTTCTTCTTCTTTTTTTTTTTTTTTTTGGTCACACTCGGCAATGGTCAGAGGTTACTCTTGGCTCTTCGCTCAGGAATTACACCTGGTGGTGTTCGGGGGACCATATGGGATGCTGAGGATCAAACACAGGTTGGTCGCGTGCAAGGTAAATGCCCTACCTTCTATGCTATGTCTCCGGCCCCAGTCATTCTTTTCATTTCTACTATTTTTGTCTAATTCTCACATCTTCACTCATCTGGGAAACAAAATGAAAGTTGGTAAAAATTTATGACCTATAAATTTAGGCAAAATGGGAAATATCCAGACCCAAAAAAAATTCTGAAAGATTAATTTTGTTAAGATCATCTTCAAGGTTTCTTGTGAAGGATCACTTGTTATAGTGTGAGAGAAGATCCAAGATAGCCGGGTGTTTACTGGCCTCCTTAAAGATAATTAGGTACTTGTTCAACTTGAGAAACAAATAAAGGACAAACGAGATAACACAGTGGGTGTGGTGTTTTCCTTGCACTTAGCTGATCTGAGTCTGATCCTTGCACCCCATATGGTTCTCTGAGATCTCTAGGAAAGTGATGTCTGCAGAGCCAGGAGTAAGGCCTGAGCACTAGCAGGTATAGTACCACCTCTCCCCTTAAAGAAATTTAACAAGAAAGATATATTTATAAACTGAAAAAGAAAGCTGTGTCTGTAAAAAGGCACAGTATGTCCACAAGATTAGTGCAAAAAATTAGTAAAAAGGAACTTACATATAGAGATCTTTGTATGAAGATAGTGAAGAGGTCTCTAAATAGGAAAAGATTCATGCCCGCTACCCTGTAACGGACTTAAATATCACGGAATAATGTCTTGGCTTACTATTTAACTAATGATAGGTTTGTATAAGAATATTGATTATGAAATCCCTGAAATATATGACATATTCCTTTGTTCAATCAAGGTTAATAATTAGGTTGCACAGTTCATGAATGTTGTGTGCTTGAAATAATTGCTATCATGCTGACTTCATTCCTGTGGAAGTACTAGTATTGTCACAAGCCTATAATGCTGCTCTTTAATGTGGAGTTATTCCTACATAATACTTTATCACCACCCACCTCTGCCTGCCATCCTCCTATGGTACTCAGGTAATAAGTAGCTAGATTTCTGCAGTACTATTGTCACTTACCAGAGTTTAGCAATTCATATCATCCAGAGCTTGAAAGATCCATCTCAATAGTGTAAAAGTAAACAAAATTATTAGATTCCCAAATATAGGTTAAGCTTTGCTGATTACCACAATTGCTGATTAGATATAATATATTATACTAGAACATCTTATTGGTGGCATAGAATATACGAAAGAGACATTGGCTGATGCAGCTTTAAACATCCAAAGCATTTTCGTTGATAGGAGCGATATCCAGACCAAATGAATTATTTGTACACTTTATTTGGCACAGTTTGCTCAAAGAATAGTCACACCTTTAGAATAAAGATAAGTCCCTTAGAGTTTTAGCACAAAACCATTATCCTCCCATGATTAAAGAAAGCAAGTGACTGACTAGTGTTTCCTTCACTCTTTCCTTCTACTTAGACAAGTAGAGCATTTAAATTGCCACAATGAAAATATGATTACAGAAAAGGACAAAAAAACAGAAACATAAGTCTTTTGGAATAAATGTTGGTACTTTTCAGAGAATTACACTAAATATACTAAAGTTTCACAAATTAAAATATTACAATGGAAATATTCTTAACAATAATGAAACTTTATATAAATATCATGTAAGCAACATCCCTTAAACTAGATTTTAAACAATGCAAACTGTCAGACAAATCCTGGTGTTGCTTGTAAGCAAAAATAGTTTAATTTGATCATGCTTTTTTAAGTATTATTTTTATTTTTATCTACTAATACTACTAGATTTCTAGTCCTTATTTTACTATTTATTGATTAGACACCTTCTATGTCCAGACACTGGAAGCTTTTGTACGCACAAACCATGGTTTAACACTATAAGATAGACAGATACACAGTCAGAACTAATCTTTACAAAGAAAAGTATTTTGCAGGCAAAATAGAATAAATTTTCCTCTTAGGTGTCCAGCTTCTGTCATTATGTTAAGGTATCCAGAGATCTGTGATAAATATTAATCAAACTCTCAGGAAAGGGCAAACAAGTGGTACTGTACAAGTTATATTATACCCAGTCATGATTTTTGATGAGGTAGTTGCACTGATGCCAAAGAAAACCAGAAGAACAAAACCTCAGTCTTCAATTTTTAAACCAAAGTTTAATTAAGAAAGAGAAAGCATATCATGTGGAGAAACTTAAGAACAAAAGAGTTCCTAAGCTCCCAAATGACTTTTTGGGTTTGTTTTTGCGTTGCTTTATACAGCTTGCTGTTTTATTTTTAGTAGTGGTTGGGTTGGGGGCATATTATAGTATTTTGGATGAATGAGCTTTGTAAAGTGCCAGGCAATAAAACATCTGTTATAAAACATGTTCTATCGCTTTGGGGTATCAACTGAAAGCAGTCAGTATTGTTTTGAATTGAGAGAATGAATGGCTAAATAAATTAACACAACCTGCTTTTAAAATTATTATTACTTTAAAGGATAATTTAAGCTAAATATTTTATTTCCTGAATACTATACATTTTGAAAATATATTACCTTTTTGATATTTAACATACTTCATAATATTCTATGTGATAAAATATATATTTAATATTCCAATGTTATATGTAATTCACAGATGTGGACATATTCTTAGAAGTAGTAGAAGCATCTCCCAAATTAAATTTTGTGATTTAAAACATTTTATTTTACAAATAATTATTAAAAGAGATATTGTACACATACAATTAAGCTGTGTGGCTTGCTGAAATAAAAAAAATTAAATATATGATCAGTATATGAAGGTGTTGTAAATCAATGTTAAGAACAGTTTTGGTTTTTCATATAAAGTTGGGTAGAAATTGTTCAAAATTCATAGTGAAAGAAATAGTTTGTCAACTATAGCATATAAAACAGTGGGAATAATGCAGTAAACATTAAGGAGGTGGAAACTTTCACAATCCAAAGATACAATATAATTGCATCACTCAGGTAAGTAGTAAGATATAAAGTACTGGATTATTTTTACTACTCTATTAACATTCTCTGAGGGAATTGGCAATTCTTAAATTTAGATAGCATTCTTTTGAATGGGTTAACATTCAAGATGCCTTCATCTTGAATCAGTCACATTAACAGAACATTTTAGATTAAGGAAAGAAGGCTTAGATGGTCTCTGCAATGCTTTTATCAATTAAAAGGTGGTACTAATTATTATATCCATTGCAAATTTGGGTCAAATGTTATTAATGTCAGGAAAGTTATATCTAGAATAAGAAAGGACTGAAATTTGCTTATACAACATTTGAATCATCATCATAATCATCATTATCATCATTATTATTATTAGTAGTAGTAGTAGTAGTAGTGTAGTGTAGTAGCAGTAGCAGAGCAGCAGCAGTAGTAGTAGTAGTAGTAGTAGTAGTAGTAGTAGTAGTAGTAGTAGTAGTATCATTATTTTGCTTTTTTGGGTCACACCCAGGATGCTCAGGGAGTTACTCCTGGCTCTTCACTCAGGAATTACTCCTGTCTGTGCTCAGGGGACCATATTTGATGCTGGGGATCAAAATTTGCATGCCAGGCAAATGTGCTACCCACTGTGCTATTGTTTTGGCCCCACCATTTGTATTATTATATATTCTCATATTTCTCAATATATTAGATTAAAATCAGTATTAGGATTAATGTTCATCAAGTAAATAGTGATAATCCAGTTAACACATCATCTGAATTAATATTCAAAACACTAGTATATTCCTTGTTTAAAATATGATGAGATAACATGGAGATAGAGCTGCTCAGGACCTGTGCAGCAGGCACCTGGGACAATTTCTAGTCCCAGCAGCACTTTTTAAGAACAGCCTAGCAACACATGCTCTGAGCAGCTCTGTTTCTTCAGATGTTTACATCGACCCTCCAACTGTTAGCTGAGAACTACCAGTCCCTGATACCTTAAAAAACATCAGCGGGGCCTTGTGACTCCTGAATGCATAAGCACTCTTTGGGAGATCTAAATAAATTAAAAACAATATATGTACATATATAAATATATATATACACACACATATTATATATCATATATATCATGCATGTGAGAGATATATATGATATAAATATAACTCTCATATATATAACTCATATATATGTTATTGATATATAAGAAATTTTTTCAAAGCAAACACACCAAAGATGAATTTTTTTTAAAATTTGTTTATTATACCACCGTGAGACATACAATTGCAAAGGTATTCATAATTGGCTCTTGGTAATACAGTATTCCAGCACCCATCCCTCCACCAGTGCCCCATTTCCACCACCAATGTACCCCCACCCCCCCCAGACCACCCCAGGCTGCCTCAATAGCAGGTACCTCAGTATCCTCTTTCTCTCTCTGTCTATCTCTCTGTCTCTGCATCTCTCTCCCTCTTCTTTTACACATTGCGACTAGCCCTGCAGATATTTAGAGTTTATCACTTAAGTTTCTTTGTGTATATTCAATGGTGAGTTTTAATCTGCCATTACCATTTCACACATTTAGTAAAACACTGGTATCTATTTATATCCTATTAATGAATGCAGTCATTCTCTATCTGTCCTTTTCCTTCTGACTAATTTCACTCAGCATGGTAGTCTCCATGTCCATTCATTTGCAGAAACACTATCTGTACTTCTTTATTCATCTCTGCACACTAAATCTGGAAACAACCTAAATGCCCGAGAACAGAGGACTGGCTAAAGAAACTGTGGTTCATCTACACTATGGAATACTATGCAGCTGTCAGAAAAGACTAAATTATGAAATTTACCTGCAAACATGAAATATTTTTTTGGCATTCAAAACTATATATATATTTTTAATTTTTTTTTTACAATTACAAAGATATACAATTAAAAGTTCTATTTGGTTTTGGTCTACAGTGTAGCAGCACCCATCCCGCCACCAGTGCCCATCTCCCACCACCAGTCGGTTCTCCCTCCTAAACATGAAATATTTTTAAAAGCAATGTTCTTTTAACTTTTTTTTTAATTTGGCTATTTTATTTTTATTATTTTTTAAAATATTTTATCATACCACCATGAGACATACAATTAAAAAGGTGTTCATAATTGGTTCTTGGCAATAAGTATTCCAGCACCCATCCCTCCACCAGTGCCCTGTTACCACCACCAATGTACCCACACCTGCTCCTGCCCACCCCCCAGGCTGCCTCAATGGCAGGTACCCCCACTTCACCTCTTTCTCTCTCTGTTTCTCTCTCTGTCTCTGTTATTTTATCTTTTTTTCTGTTTCCATAGTGTTCTTAAACTCAGGAGAAATACAGTCAGCCATTAGAGACTAAAATAGAGAATAGCTTCCAAGTAGATTTAGGAAATGCTGGTAAAATCATGGAAATATCTGCAAATCGTGTGTATGTAGAAATGAATTTTAACAAGATACAGGGCTAAGTAAGAAAATTTCATATATTGTAAAACTATTAAAAACAAAAGTATCAATTCAGTTGATAGTGGTTATGAAATTATCATATATGATCATGAGGAAGTTATAGTATTGCTAAAGAGGATTTCACACCAAAATCCAATCAAAGTTTTAGTTGAAATGTCTAACTAAATTAAAAAGAACAAGTATGATTAAATAAAAGTAGACATAGGTGCAGAGTTAGTTGAGAAACTAGATGCTATATTTGAAGAAATCATCTAGTACCAATAATCAATCTGTTGGTACAGACTACTTCTCCAAAAAATTCTGATTCATAGCATTTCCCAACTCTAAATATCTTATAATAGCTATTTCTGGACCAATGATGCTTTAAAAAATGGTTAACAAAGTTAAAAAACATTTAACAGTAGACTCGTGGAAGTTGATATAAATCAGTTCTGGTACATTACTAAATAGACTGTAGAATATTAGCAAAATGGAAAATATTTTGAGAACAAAAATAGAGGCAAAGAGAGAGGGTAATATGATTGATATATTACTCTCACTTTGCCTCTCTGTCTATATATATATACATACATATATATATATAATATTGATTTAAATGGAGAGAACACAAGGAGATGGATCTTTTTAAGAAAAGGTGGTAATGATTTTCATGATTGTCACTTGTCACTTGTTTTCCTGTTGTTCATCAATCTGCTCAAGCAGGTGCCAGTAATGTCTCCAATCGTTGGGAATAAGGTCGGTTTTGTTACTGTTTTTGGCATATCGAATACACCACAGGTAGCTTGCCAGGCTCTGCCTTTCATGATTATCAAATGATATTACATGCACGCCATAAAAATCAAATAGTATTAGCAATAATAGAAAATTGAAAATAATAGCAATGAACATTAATAAAATATGCCATAATTAGTCAATAAAAGAGGTAGTTTACTTATGGAAAAGTGTTAAACAGATACTTAATTTTCAGGAAAAACACAGGAAGCTAAATAAATAATTTTTTATGGGGGCGGAGCGATAGTCCAGCGGGTAGGGTGTTTGCCTTGCATGTGACCGAACTGGGTTCAATCCCTGGCATCCCATCTGGTTCCCTACACAGTGCCAGGAGTAACCCCTGAGCATCACTGTGGGTGACCCAAAAAGAAAAAAATTGATGAATATATTCAACATGCTTATAAAATAATTATAAGATGTGATACTATGTTGTTTCCCCTTGAGTGCTATAGACACTGTACTTGGATTCTTGCCTAGCTCTACCCATTTGTAATAAGTTAAGTACAAACGAAGCAAGAATTTTCTCTCTCATCTGTAGAATTAGAGTTAGAGAAGAATGGGAGAAGAAACCTAGAGAAAGGGATTTCTAATATTTTTGTATCAATTCTTACATAAACTCCTGATAAAACTATATATCTAAAATTTGTGCTTTTTATAATTTTATTATAATAACATTAAATCGATGCAAATTTTTATAATTTAAAAATATTCCATGAAGCTGAGTCAATAAATGAATAACTTTAAAATATTTAGATATGGGAAGGCTTATTCCTTATACATTAATAAAAACTGAGATTGATAGGACAAATCTCAGAAAGAAAGAATAAGGAATCTCATAAAGAAGGAATAAATAATTCTGATAGCTGATTGGCCAGAACATAGGGACCAGAGGATGGAAAATTATTAGATAAGAGGTAAAAGTTTCACACAATTAAGGTGAATGTTCTGATGTCCCAATTACAGAATGTGGTATTATCACCAATATTGTATTCTATACTGAAGATTTGCTAGGAAGATATATATTAAATGAGATGATAAATTGATTATATTACATTCCTAAAATAAATCATTTTTTTTACTTTATCCTCAAACTGAAATGATAAGTGTACTAATTAACCAAAACATAATTATCATTTAATTTATATATGTTTGTTCAGTTAATTCAATGAATGTGCAAATAATTCATATAATTCAGTTGCCTACCTTAAAAATTCAAACTCTACAGACTAAATATCCACATGTTATGATTGTGACCTTTTCAGAATAGAAATCACCTGGTGTTTGACTCAGTCTTGTCCATGAAACTATTAGGACAACTCGCTGCATACTTTTTCTTTTTATTCCTCTAACAATTGGCACACCAATTAAATTATTTTGTTTTCCTGTAGTTCAATTTTACAATTATTTTAAAAATGAATCTATCATAATACCAGTAATTATGTTTGTTTAAGGTCAGGGAGACAATCTCTAATATATATATATCTCTAATCTATTCCATTTTATGAACTGTATTAATCGAAAAGTGAAGATAAAGAGATGTAATGAGTGGGGAAATGAAGAGGAAATGGAGAAAAACAATGGAAGACCAAAGAGGAGATTTAAATGCAGTTTATTTAGTGTTTTCCTATGGACTTACAAATCCAACTATGTAGCTTTCCTTTAGTAGTATTGCACTTTGTGGCAAAATTAGTGATTTTTGTCCTCATTCTCATCAAGGCAAACTACTCCTAATTTTGAAGAGAGCAATGATTTTCAAGTCTTTTTTTTATTCTTTATGCTATAAAGACATTACAAAGGTACACTAACAGAGAAAATGAGTTTGGACTGGATCTTTCTCCACTAGTTGGCTGCCAGCAGTGGGGAGGGAGAGCAACCGTATTATATAAAATGTGGTTTTATTGTGCTGTTACTATTAGGTGGGCTGCACATTTGGGTCCAACACTCAGCAGATTGTTAGTAAATGAAAACGAGAACCATTCATGGTTGGGAGAAAATCCAATTAGCCTCTTCATAATGAAAACACATTACCTTTGTGAAATGATTCCATCAAATACAAACATTGATTTAGCTAGAAGTTATTCAAATAAGGAGTAAAAAAACCCAAGCATATAAGAGGCTCAATTTTTATACTTTGGGATCTTGGTATACTGGGGAATGGATATAATCTCTAAAAGTATTTTTTATGTATTTCTTGTGACACCACGGACCTTCCTCATTGAGTAGAAGCAGCCAATATGACAATTTCAGGTTTATGTGATGAAATGAAAGATTAAAAAATAATATTCTCTTCACACCAACTTTTAAGGTCTTAACTTGAAGTTCTCTTAAGATCTTTACTTCAAAATACACGTTGCTGCTTCTAATTAATTGAATATGAATCATCACTTCCAGTTAGGAAACATCTTAATATTTTTCATGTACAGTTAAGTTTTCTTTAAAATTTTGTACAGGGGATATGTGGCTCCTATCTTGTTCAAAATAAATGCCCAGTTCTTGTAGCATATATAATAAACTTGACATTATTATTAATTAATTCTTATTGATTTGTCCAGTGCAACATACTTGTGGCTTTATAGGAAAATCACAAGTATGATTTTCCTATAAAGGAAATTTTATTATATTTTTTGAATTTACTATACTTTTGCATGATTTCCTTTCCTGATAGATGCTAAAAACATTCTTTGTAGTTAGTTTTAGGCAAGATATTTATAACTTTATTATATGATAAAGTAAATGAATATAAATAAATATTTACAATGAGCCTGAAACGGAGTCATAAAATTGGGGTTATGATTCTAGAAAACTTGCAAAACCCAAAGAAAAGGGTAACTAATTCTTTTTAATCATAACTTAAAGACAGGTTTAAAACTTTGCAACATATTTGTGTGTGCTTCAGTTGTCTTAACTTTATTTATGTTTGATAGTATTAACTTTAGATAATACTTCATAGGCTTTAGATTCTGAGAATCAAAAGAACAATTATCATTACTATTATTTTTATTATTATTATTATTATTATTATTATCATTGCTTTTTGGGTCACACCCGGCAATGCTTAGGGGTTACTCCTGGCTCTGCACTCAGGAATTACTCCTGGCGGTGCTCCGGGGACCATATAGGATGCCGGGATCGAACCTGGGCTGGCACAGGCCAGGTGCGTGCAAGGCAAACGCCCTACCTGCTGGGCTATTGCTCCAGCCCCTTATTATTATTTTTTATAAGATGCTACAAGGACTAAGATCTTTGTACTTTGGGTGATATCACACCATATCTAGTCTTTGATCTTTGTATTTGGGATTTGTCATCTCCACTATAAGATACTTCATAACTTTAGGCCAGAGCTCAATGCCAAAGAAATCTCCTTCCTGTGGAAATACTTGGAAATATGATGGAGCTTGGGGCAGGCACTTGTCAGTTTGATTCTAATGACTCCTGGAGTCTCATCATATTTTCTACTCTAGCCCCAATACATCAAGATTGGAGATATTTCTTCATCTCCCCCATGGGTCCTCTGGGTGAAACTGGACAGTACCAGGAAGAGCCATCTTGCCTTCAATATGGGATACCTTAGGGAATTTAGCTCTACAAAAGATCGAAGGAAATACTAACTTATTCCAAGATAAACTGGTAAGGCCTCCGAGTAAATAAACTAAGAAGTTGCCCTGGAGCAGAGTGGACTGTTCAAAGGATGTTGTGGAGATGGAGATTCCAATCTGTCTTGGGAAACTTAGTGTGAATTATGATGAGATGTCTCAAAAGTAAGCTGTTTATACCAGCCTCCTCTCTGTGGTGTTTGCATAAGAAGTGTTAGGAACGACAACTTCCTGAATTAGTATCAGTGAAGCCTGACCCAGATGTGTAGCCCACCTGTAATCTGCACCTAGAAGCTGACTTTGATCTTTCATTTTCACCTGTCCTTCCCAAGAGGAAAGGGCTTTCTTTGTCAGAGGGACACCTGTGTGTGTGTGTGTGTGTGTGTGTGTGTGTGCACATGTGTGTTTGTGTGTGTGAGTGTGTTTGTATGTACTTCTTGATCAGAGCACATGATCAGGGCATCTGCTCTACACTCAGGTTCTGGGGAGTCGGTCACCCAGTGTGTGGTAGCAGAGTTTGTTTTACTGTTGATAAGTAAAAAGCTTTTTGGATTTGTACTGCACTCGTGGATTTTATTCATTGGTCGTCAGCCACCTGAGCATGACCAGGGAACTCGAACCCTATTACTGTCGGGATCGCATAAGGCCAGGAAGAGTGGTAATAATCAAAAACAGGATAACTAAAAGCTTATTGAAGCAAAGTAAGAAAAGAAAAAAGAAAAGACACATTAAACACCATCATTGCTAAAGAGCTAGAAACTACCAAAAGTTATTCCTTCACTTCTATCCAAACATCTTCTAAAATATTTGAAACATAAAACCATACATTTTAAAAGAATCGAACGTAAAATTTCCTTTGTCATTTCTCTAAGAGAAGTCATAGTATGCTGTATTTTTCAAATCCTTATGCATAGTATACTAAGTAGAAGAAAGAAGAATATTGTTTTTAGTGAATAATCAGAAAATCTGTAGAAATCCATTCAACTTCAGTTTATTCATGCTAAAATGTCTTAAACAATCCTTAAAATTTTTGATGATTTTTGTGAATTTATTTCTGTATCATCCATGGCAATTAATGTCTAATTAATATCTAATCTATAAGTCGTCTCTACAAGTTTTTAACATTGTCACTGTAAGCGTTTTCTAAAGTTTAAAGTTCAATTCTCTTGTTATCTGTATTCTGAAATAGAAACATGATAACTTGTTTCAACTAAGAGAACCATTGTTTAATATCTATAAATGTGTAATCTAAAGGGACCATAAAAGCAAGTCTGCTTGTGTTTATGTAGTTTGCACATAAAGACCAAGAGAATGTTATATAACTCTCCAAACATTTTCAGTAAGATGCAATGTTTGATAGAGTAACAACTAAAAGTCAAAATGAATCTTTTCTGCAAAATTGCTTTTCCCATTACTACAAAGTATTATTGAAAACAGAGGATAACTTTCATTTGTTACTACTGTGTGGTCCATAAAGCAGGAATATCATATTGATAGTTGATGGGGATCAGCATCATATAATTATGATAACTAACTTCAAGTTATGAGTGGCTAGACCCCCTTGTAATGGTAGAGCATTAACTAGTGCTTATGAGAAGACTTATGATAGAAATCCAAAATAGGAATTTTCAATAATTACTAGGAAGAGTTGAGAATCTGTATAAAAATCTTATAAAACTGTTTGGACTGGTACCTGAATCCATAAAGAAGAGTGAAAATAATTAGGGTATATAACTCTATTATATCTAAGTCACAAATATTTGTGTTAGTGACCTCTAAGGTAAAACCTCAAGTGAAATATTTTACATTTACTAGTTAACCCCAAATAATATTTTCAGATACCAGTGTGTATCATAATAACATCAGCACAATTTTAATACCATTGCACATCATTGTAATAAAAATTTCATACCAAGAATAAATATTTCAGGTGTCAGAAAAATAATATTGAAGATAAGGACCTTGCCTTCCATACAACAAACCTATGTTGAATTCCTGGCATCATATATGGTTGCCTAAACACTACAAGGAATGAGTAATCCCTGAGGCTCAGAGACAGGAATATTCACTCTGCATGGCCAGGTGTGGCCCAAAAAAGAAAGGCAAACAGAATAAATATTTCAAATCAGATCAACACATTCCACTAAAAGAAATAAGTTCCATCACAAACACTGTAAACATCCAGTTATAACACAAGTATATCATGAATATTAAAAGGCTCACGTACTGATTAATGGATTTTTTTTCAAAAATGTTACAGAAAGAAAATCAGTAAGTCAAGTATAAACAAAAGAAAGACGGAACTGGAACTCCAGGGTCCTGCTACATTGCTCACATCCACAAGGACACTGTGCTTATACTTAAAGATTCTATTTGTATAAAGGAGGGAATTTTCTATAGTCACACAGGATTCCAATTCCATTGTTAACCTAAAAGAGATAAAATGTCCATAGTCAATAAATGAAAACAAGCAGCTTATACATTCCCTTTTGTTTCAGGGTCAAACAAGTGAAGAAAGGTTGATTAGAATCAACTACATTTCTTACAATAAGTGTTTGAGCTTGGCAGCCTGTGTCTGATATCAATTCCTTGTTCACAGAACAATGTGTTTCTTTACTTCCTGGCAATCAAATTGCACTGTTTTTCTCCCTTATTTCTGCCAAAGTATCTTTTTCAATCCATTTTGTCCTAATTAAATAAAAGAATTCTGATCCATATTTTCTTAAATTATACCACCATGAGATATACAATTACAAAGATGTTCATGATTGGTACTCAGTCATACAGTGTTCCAGAACCCATCCCTCTACCAGTGCCCCATTCCCACAATCAACATCCCCACATTCACGCCAACCCCCCCCCAGCCTGTCTCTACAACAGGCACTTTTTCTTTTCCTCTCTTTCTCTCTGTCTCTGTCTGTCTCTGTCTCTGTCTCTGTCTCTGTCGCTCTCTCTCTCTCTCTCTTTCTCTCTCTCTCTCCTCTTCTGTTCTCTTATACAGTGTGGCTTTCCCTACAAACATTTAGGGCTTATCATGTAAGTCTTTTTGTGTATATTCAATGCTGAGTTCTAGTCTGGCCCATATTCTTTTCTTAGGTGACTGCATACCAGGTTTTAATAACTTCATCCCTGTGTTTTGCATTGGGTGAAATTAGTTGGTTGAGTTTAAATTTCATGCACCGTGAATCATAGGCTTATTACGTCTTCTATTTCTGAATCTGAGTTTCTCCAAATACAAATAAAGATACCAAAGATAATGGAGTCAGATTCAATACTTTCTGCTTATCTATGCATATCACTTTACTGGTAAAACATTCTTTAAAATGGCCCTGTGTTCTCAGTCACAAGACTGAAGAGTGAACAGCAAACAGACTGCTTTGCTTTCATATACTCATCCTCAGTTTAGTCGTCAACATATTACATGTTCACCAGATCAGCTTATTAGGTGATCCTTGAGCACAGAGATAGGAATAACCCTGAGTGGTATTGGGTATGCCCCAAAAGATAAATAGACAAAAAACAGCCGCCATGAATGATTCTCAGCTCTGCAGGCTGTTGTTGATGGGAGACAGGGTGTCACATAAAGTGGTGGTGTAAATGACGTTTCCTAGAAACACATGGAGGCCGCCTGCTGGTTCAGTATCTTGGGGGTTGTTGTTGGTGGGGATAGGGTGTCATATAAGGTGGTGGTGTAGATATCGTTTTCTAGAAACGCATGGGGGCAGCCTGGTGGTTTAGTATCTTGGGCTTGATATCTCAATGCAGAACTGCATGAGTTTGTTATTTGGGGCTGATCCAGAGCCATAAGAGCCACAAACACATTACTTCGTGAGCTGTGTCATTCTGGGAAAGAAGCTTAGGGTTTGCAGCTTGCAGAGCATGTGATTCAGCCTTGTAGAATATCTTCCTCGTCTCCAGATTAAGTTTTAAGAAAATAAACTATGATACAGCTCTGCCCCAAACCCTCCAAGACAAGAACTGTATTGTTCCTAAAATAAAGATTTATATATTGACCTAAGATTTACTACCATCCTGTGGTACCAATGTCATTTAGAACTACTCTTCCATGTCATGTGCTTTAACTATACTGGCTTCATACTGGTCTAAACATTCTGTAGTCCTTTTCTGTATTTGAATCTTCAGTCAGTTGCTCTGTCTGGACAGTTTGTCCATAGTACCATTCATGTAATGAATTCATTCCCAGTATATCTTGTTGTCATTGTGTTGTTTTGGGGCTCATACCCAAATGACTCAGGCCTTACTCCTGGTACTGAACTCAGGGATCAGTAGGGACCTCTTAGGGTCCCATGGATTAAAAATATCATATGTCGGCAAAGCAAGACCCTACTCACAACAGTATCTTCATAAAGGAAGTATCTATAGAGATAAACAGGTTCTCTAATGTAATATTACAGACTTGACTGTTTATGAATAGAGATTGACTCAGATTAGGGTATCTGCATGGTTTGGTTCTGATGAGACTTACAGCTCCACATTTCGCTGTATCCTGAGAATGAAAAGGGGCAATGTTAATGATGTGTTCTTTCACTGGGTACTAATCCCACTTAGGTGGCTTCTATGTTTTTGATCTAATTATCTAAGGAATATCTAGATTAAAATCATCACATTAGCCATTAGGTTTTGAACAAAGATAAGAATATTCTTACTGCCTTGAGTTGTATCCACATGACCACTCTCAACTTGATTCCTTTGTACACTTAAGAGCATTTTTGGAATTGTTCGAATTTTACTTGCTATGCTGAAATATAAATTATTAAATTAATTTCATCTTGTTTATTGATGCAACTATAGGACTTTTCTTAACACTGTATGATGTAAATATGTCAATAAAGATTGATAGTGCTTAAGTTAATGACAAAATAAAATGTTTAACATTTTTAGACCATTTATAGGTGATTGTGCTGCTGTATAGAATACATTTAAATGCATTATTAACATGAATAATGAAATGAATGACATTTTGCAATCACTCCTTGATCTAATCCCTTAAGAATTTCCTCAAAAATAAATCTAAAGCTGGCTTCTATTCAGGGAATTCAACAGCATCATATTTCCTAGGTTAAGTCAAGGACATTGCATTTAGATAATATCACTGTAAGTAATTTGAAAACTTAGATAAACACTCATGCACATAATTTATATACCAAAAAAGTATACAATGCCACACACATTGTAAAATATGTCCTAGAAATATTTTGGGTATCAGCAGAGGGTCTTAGATATGCTATAGAACCAAGTGCTAGAGTCATCGAATATAACCCCAAAACTTTATTAACTTGGGTGTATTTTTTCAGAAAGCCTCCAGGAGCAGGCAGATGGCATTCTCCTATTTGCACTATTCCACTGCAGAGAACTAAAGTTTAAACTATCAGCTACCTGCCATTTCTGGAATTGCTGCAGATAAAAACTCTTTGATGATTTCAGTTTTCTGCTGCTTGCTTGCAGGCTTACGGAGAATAATTGCTACCATAAGAAACACTACTGAAATTGACAATAAACTGAATTTGGCTGGAAGTACATTGTAATTCTGTTCTATATTGGTGAGCCTCACTGCTGCGATGAGTGTTTGTTTAAAACCAAAACACCAAACATGCCCCAGCTTTAATGAAAATGTACAGAATCATCTCTGAGATATTTATGTTTTTTACTAGGATAGAAATTGTTTATAGGAAAGATAACATTAACTGCTTCTTAGAGTGGATTATTTAAGGTGTATAAACCACTCCAATATAATGGACATGTTTGAAATTTTACAGAAAGACAAAGAAGACAAGCATGTATGAAATAAAACAAAAATATAGGTATAGGGTTAAGGTAAGATTATAGAGTAGGAAAAATACATGATAAGACAATAGATATGACATGTTTCAAATAGTTGAAAACATTTTTTAAAAGTGGAGGAATAGAAAATGGAAAGATTCAGGATTAGATCATGGTTCATTTATGATGAAAAGAACTGATTCAAATTTTCCAATTGTTGTAATTCTAATATTTATATATCTGGTTTTCTTTGCTGGTGTAATGCTTAATGCACATACATACAGATATACATATATTATAACTATATGCATGTATGTATATATGTATATATGAAATAAATATATGATCCACCACTATAGGTTTTTTCATAAAAAACAGTACTATAATGGTTATTTAATTGTTCTAGTTAGTGATATAAGACCTAGAAGCAGAAATATCTTTTATAGAGAGCTTGAGAATATTGTACTGATTCTACTAGGTCAGTTAAAAATGTTGAATCTTGCTAGGTTAGCTATACTTTCTACTTTAATCTTTACAAAGTTACCCAGGATTCAATACATATTTCAATCATGCATATCCACAGCAAGAAATAAAATCTTAAGGTAGAAAGAAGAAAAATGCAAACAAAAAAAAAGCAAGCTTGAGAGGGCATAAGTGCTTATCATATGTACTTACTAGGTTATTTACATTATACTTATTGAAATTAGACTGCCTGTAATTTAGACTGTAGTATACAGAACCTGCCTATCAGCATTAGCTCAAATATATTTTTTAATATTTTATTATGCCACCATGAGATATACAGTTGCAAAGATGTTCATAAGATGTTCATGTTTGGGTTTCGGTCATACAGTGTTCCAGCACCCATCCCCACCAGTGCCCATTTCCCACCACCAATGTCCCCGATTCCCTTCCTCCTCCGCTAGCCCGCCTCCATGGCAGGTTCTTTATTTCTTTCTCTTTCTTCTGTCTCTCTCTCTCTCTTTCTCTTTTCCTTCCCTTCCACATTGTGGATTACAATACATACATTAAGAGATTGTCTGTGTACCATTTTGCCTATATGTAATGCTCAGTTCTACATTGGTATTAGCACTTTAGACAGGCAGGGTGTAGCTGGAGAAATAGTACAGCAGGTGAGCACTTGCCTTACATACAACTAACCCAGGTTCAATCCATGGCACCACCTAAAGTCCTTAGAGCTCTGCTATGAGTGATTCCTGAGTGCAGCGCAAGAAATAAGCTCTGAGTATAGCTGGCCATGTCTCCAAAGCAAAACAAACAAACAGTTAAATGGAGTTCTCCTAATGAGAAGTTGGTACTTATATTGTTATTGACCTTTCCAAAGGATGCCAATTCAAATATACATGAAAATGATTCAAATATATAGGCAATCAATATCTATACTTATGAATTTATAATAAAATTAAGCAAAATATTCTAATACATAAATGAATGTAATTTTTAAGTATTCGTCATTTAATAAGAAACTAGATGATTAAAAATCATAAAATTTTCTATCCAAGGAAAAGCATAAGATATGTACAGATTTTGGTTTGGGCTTTCAGTTTCTATAACTGGTTAACTCACAGAGTTATATAGAAAGCTATTTTCAGTTCCTTCTTATAAATCATGTTTTTATCTTCCATCTATTCAATCTTTAAATGAAACTAATATTTATGTATGTCTTATATACAAGTTAATTCAACAAATACATATTGATAAGTTAAAGATGTCTTTGCAACAACCCAAGGAAAAGTTTTAGTGCTGAAACAAAATATTTGGACAAAAAATTATAGCTATTTGGTGGTTGGAATAATGTCTGAAGTGGCTGAAGGATGAACACAGCAAATCTTGACTCTTGTATTTAATTATGTAGCTATGGGGGAAATGTCAAAACAATAGTAGATATGCTCTGGAAACTATAAAGGCCAAACATTGGATTGAGAAGCATTTACTTAAGAAAAAGTCTAGAACCTTTCTTAAGGAGAGTAAATATTTCCATGTTCTACTCCAGAAATGTTTCTATACCAAATGTGGTCAAAACATTACAATATTGTAAATATTTAAAAAATAAATAGTGATTTTAAAAAGCTGGGGAGGATAACTTAATAAAATTCCATACCTACTCATGACATCATTTAAATATATTAGGAATAGGAAAAAATTTCTCCAGCTGCAATTTCATAGGAGAAAGACAAGAAATTTCCCAAGAAACTAAAAACATAGCAAGGGTTTCAGTTATAACTTTTTCAAGACACTTTAACTAGTATAAGCAGGCAATAACATATAGTAAATACAGGGAACAGAAAGAAAACAGATCATAAAATGAGAACCAAAAATATATTTCTTCTCACATAAAATTACAGAAAATCCTAGTCCATCCACCAACCAAAATGAAAAAAAAAATGAATGTGTTCAATAACAATGTAGAAGACAAATATTTAAAATCAGCTGTGTTTTTATATACTAGCAATGAATAATACAAAATTAAAATCAGGGGGCCAGAGCGATAGCCCAGCGTTAGGGCATTTGTCTTGCATGAGGCCGGCCTGTTGCCGGCCGGGTTCAATCCCTGGCATCCCATATGGTCCCCCCAAGCACCACCAAGAGTAATTCCCGAGTGCAGAGCCAGGAGTAACCCCTGAGCACTGCCTGATGTGAACCCTCCAAAAAAAAGCAAAAAAAAATTAAATTCAAAAGGAAATTTTGTTCATAATAACATAAAAAATGAAACAACTCAGCTCAAATTTTAGAACTTAAATGGGAAACTATATTATTAAAACTACAATTATTTACAAGAAAAATAATTAAAGAATCTAAAACATTGAATACAATTATATGTTCATCAATTAAGATACTCAATGAAACTGAACAATATTTATTATAATATTATTAATATATAAGATTTTAGTATGGTGGCTGTAAGAGATCATAATATAGACCCCGCAGGCAACAAACCTGAAAATTAATAATTTAAGTATGATTGAGAGGATGATTTATACTCTTTTCCTCTAACATTTATTTTTACCTTTGCTGTTAATAAAATTTGGTTATCACTTGTGGTTCTATGAATAACAAAGTCTTAGCAACTGAAGAAGAGCCCTAAATGTGTTGGTGTACAAATTTTCAGAACCTCTCATTTCTTGCACATAATCAAAGCATTTCTAATTTTTCCGTATTTGTTTTCTGCAATTCTCCCATTCCCACCCCCACTTCTTTTCAGGTTAACTGTTCAGTTACTGTCAAGACAACTGTTGATGTCAGCAACAATGCAGCATTATACCGTGCTTTCAGCAGACCTTTATTTAGAAATTTCCACTTAAAATACAAACAGAGACTTGAAGATATTTACTTACATATATATAGAGAGTCATAACTTAGTCCTTTTCTGTATCTCTATTGATTTCTCCTATAGAACTTTTTTATGATTCCTAAAAATTAAATCATCTATTTAATTCCAATATGACCTAAGAATTTAATTGGATTTATAGGCAGTAATTTATGTAATATTAATGAATGCTTTTCAAAAGTAGCTAATTAACAGCTGACCTTTAATATTCCTTTAAAAAGAAAAGAAACTGAGTATAATAAAAAGAGGGGAAATAAAAAGAGGGCAAAATAAAAGCTTAAACCATTTCTCCCTTTCTAACAGTGATGTAGATTTAATTAGCAGAAAGACAGGACCAGTTAGGCCTGTTTAAAGAGCTGTATGATACATTATGCATCTTATTACCTTATGCCTATAAAAATGGCTAAATAATTTAAAAGCAATTCAATAAAAATGTATTTTCAATGAGAAATTTAGGAGTTGGGTGATAGATTAAAAGCTTCCCGTAACAAAGATTTTATAAGATTAAGCTATGACAAGTCAAAATAAAATATTTATATTTTGTTTCTCTTTTTATGTTCCTTCATTTGTATTATTTTCATAACAGCCCTAAACAAATACATAATATACTAATAAGACATCCTATGAAAGAAAGTACAAATTCAGTACTATTATTCTAGTAAAAGCCACCAAATAGTATTGTTCTCTTTTTACTACTACTCCTCATTTAAAGTTAGGTTTCATGATGTCCAAGAACATACAATTGGTATGATTTTTTTAATTCATTCACAAAAAATTCATAGTTTTGTTTTTTGTGTAGCTCAGAATCAGATTTTTTTTAACCCTGTCAGGAATTGATTTTTCATGTTATGTGAAACATGTTAGTGGGCTTATATATTTCCTTTGTAGTAAGGAATTTATGTCTATAAAGCACTGAAACCATTTTCACTAACTACCCCCTTTGTTGGCTGGCAAAACATAGAGGCCATGGACTAAATGAACCATGAAAATCTAGCTACAACCTTCATCTAAGAAAGGATCCCTTGGGTTAGCAATAAGGCTAGTTGATCTGGCCATGGAGGGGCATATATTCTTTCTGGTTTAATGAAATCTATTTGTGAATGAATCACACACTGTTATTTATCTTAAACGGTGCCTAATAATGTGCTTACCTCATTTGTTACAGTCTTTCATCTAAATAATTAGCCTTAACCAATTTATAATCTATGGAGATCAGTTTCACACAAAATGAGGTTCCTAAATCATTTTCACTTTGTGTGCCAAGCTTAGCTTTCAGATTTCTGGGTCCTGCCCTAGAATCAAACACTGATTTATATGAGAAACTCCTCAAATGAGTTTCAACTGCAAAAGTTTGGGAACCAAAACATTGTTGGCGAGATGTAACGCATACAGGGCCTTCAAAAGCGCTTCTTCTCAGAGAGTAGCTGCATCCTGGCGCTTCAAGCACCTAAATCTTATAGCCAAATGTCACTAAGGAAAAGAGAAAGAATTGAAAATCAATATCACAAAGGAGTTTTCCCTTGGACATCTTAATGGTCAACCTGTTTGATTTTAGACTCAGGCCATCAGAGACTCTTGGAGGGAATTCTATGATTGTTTTCACTTTGCTAATGGTCCATTAACACCAGTTTATTGATTTGCAGAAGATTTATTTCCTTGAGAAAAAGCAGTTGGGACCGAAAGATGTGGATTCTAGTCCTGAGTTTTCTGTGATCTGTCTTTGCGGATTCAGGCAAGACATTATTCACTGTGTGCCTTAGTTTACTTCACTATGTATATAGCTTTGGTAACGTTCTAACTACATCACACACTTAATGACGTGTTAGTTTATACATCTGCATCTTATGTTAAGGATGCTTTTGAAAGTCCTTAAAATATTAAATTAAGAGTGCTTTAAAGATAATTGTATGATACCTGTTTTGATATAGAGATGAAAAATGCAAGAGTCTCACACTTAAGGGACTTGAGAGAAAAGCACTCTATTGCTGACCTAAAATCTCAGTCATTTGTGAGATTTCTATACAAATGCAAAATTGAGATGTTATCTTTTTATTTTTCATTCTATGTACACTGGCAAACCTACTTTCACATGTCAATTTTAAAGTAATATGCTATCTTCTTTTTCCTGTTTGTGGTAGCTAATTGTTATTTTATGTGTTTTTCTGAGGCTGTTTTCCTTAAAATCAAAGGGACTACTGTCCCCTTCAGTTACTTGCCTGTCTGATATAATTAAATTAGATTGCTAAAAGAGACAAAGGTACACAGGGCAGAGCTGCTACCCACTCTCCCTGTGCTCAGCTGATCATGAGGTGTCCAGGAGGGAAGGCGAAGTTCTAGCCCTGACCCGACATCCCAATAGAGCCTCGCAAGAAGCCAGAGGAACCCCCACACCATGAGGGCCACCATTTTCAACATCCAGACTCCACAGCAACTCAGAGCTCCACCTGAGAGATAAGCTTATCTCTCCCAGTTGAACACCACTGCTTTGTGGCCAGGAGGTTCGTCAGTAAGTACATAAACTGAGAGTCTACTACTGAAAGTATACTACCACATGGCAGAGCCTGGCAAGCTACCGATGTTGTATTTGATAGGCCAAAAATGAGTAACAATTATAGACCTCATTCCCATGACCTGAATGAATGGTTTGAGACTCTTTGTGTTCCTGGTGTGAATAGATGCCCTTGGGTTACACTAGCATGCAATAGGAAGTGTGGAGATGTTACTAGTGCCTGCTCGAGCAAATCAATGAACAACGGAAGACGAGTGATACAAGTGAGTGAGATTGCTAAAAACTTAGGATTGAGAAAAAAATTAATTTATTACAATACCCTTGTATTTATCTTCAAACTAATATAATATTTCTCAAGGAAAATGGGAATAAAGTATTGGGAGTAAAGTTTAGTTACCTAAATAGTAGTATTATTGAAGTTAAGATAGATGATCACAAGAATATTAAATCACAGGAAAACTCACACAGAAAAAAATGCTAATAGAATAAGGCATATGGTTAATAGAAAACAAACCTTTCTCATGAATCTCAAAAGATTACTTTATATAATTGGATTAAATTTCTGGTGACATTTAAAATGTAAAATGTCCCAGTACAATTACTGTATTTCTTATTCAGTGGACTGCCTTGTAGCATGACATCTTGCTCAGTGAATGTTTTTTGACATTGTTTATAAAGTTATGCTGTAAGGAATGATCTCACTTAAATGAATCATTTTTATTTGATGGCTTGTTTCTATTGAAAACTACCCATATATGTTATGTTGATAAAAAAAGAGAAAAACATTGATTCAACTTCATTATTTCTATTTCCTTTTTAGCTCTTCATCCACTGGAAGAAAGATAGCTGTTGAATCAATGAGAATGTTTAATGATGTGTCCAAAACTCCATTGTTGGTTATTGGTTAAGAATCATGATTCTTAACACAAATCTGTCTCTGAAAATTTAAACAAACAATTACATAACAGGCATTGAATCATCATTTCCACATATAACACCTTATAATTTAATCGGTAAGAAAAATTTTGACACTTTCAAGTCAGAGGTAAAAATTCAGTGGCATTCATAATTTTCTTAAGTTTGACTGTGGGTTTATAGAAACAAAGGACACTTTGCCTTTTCTTTATAGAAATAATGATGTAGACATTATTTTTAAATGTGTTTATAGAGTAAAGATGAGCAGATAGTGGAAGAAATACTTCCTCAATACTGGGCATTTAATCAGTGACTCCATTCTTCAAAATAATATTTACTCAGAGAGCTATCAACTTTGTAGATTATGGTATAAAATTCACTTCATTTGAGTCACTTTCTAGCTCCAGGTTGGGTTACAATTTTTTCCTTTAGAATATCTTAGAAGTAAAATACTAACAATCATAAGAAAAATATAATATACTTAGAAAAATAATATACTTAGAAAAACATAATAAAATCTCCTTAAATGAGAGTTTGCTTTTTTCTATATCTCTTTTAACATCTTAATATTCTCCTACATTCATATAGCCTTAAAACATAAGATTATAGAACTCAATATGGTCATTCAACACATTAGACCCAAGTAAGTATGTTACCATTTCAGAAGATCAAAACTAGCAGCCGATGAGCCAGGAATGTGATTCACACTAACTATTTTAAGGGGTAATCAATTGCCAAAATTTTAATAGGGTTTTTATTATAAAGGTGGTTATCTGGAGACAACAATCATTAATTGTCTTCAAGCCAGAGGAAGAATTTGGTAATCTAGCACTTACTTTGTAAAATGGCCCAAATCACCACCTTTTCTCAATACTGTTACTATTTTGTTTTAAACTAGGTGTCACCAATCCTTGCTACTTTGCTACATCTCCATTTTGGTTTTGTGCCATGTCTTTGGATTTAAAGATAAAAATATCCGCAGTGTTATTATTGAAATGGATATAGTGTGATTCAAATCATATGGCCACAAATGTAGTAACTTTATAATTACAAAACTCTGGAAGGAAGAACACACTTCAATTAACTATGATACACACTGGACAGTTTTTAGTTACCAACTCCAGTGAAAAAATACTGACAACATTTATAAAACACCCATTTGGAATTAACATACGTTTAGGCATTCATAAGAAATGAATTTGTTCCTTTTTCCTAGGAACAAATGAGATGTATAATGCTTTTGCCATCCACAGTCATTAGAAATTGGGTTAGCATTCCTGCTCTGACTCTCTGATAATCTGAATGATCACAGAAATGATTGTTTCTGAGTTAAAAAATAAAAGCATTGGAGCCGGAGCTATAGCCCAGTGGGTAGGGCGTTTGCCTTGCACGCTGCCAGCCCATGCCGGCCCAGGTTCGATCCCCGGCATCCCATATGGTCCCCGAGCACGGCCAGGAGTAATTCCTGAGTGCAGAGCCAGGAGTAGCCCCTGAGCATTGCCGGGTGTGACCCAAAAAGCAAAAAAAAAAATAATAATAATAAAAATAAAGCATTGTTTTATACAAAAAATCCAGTTTTCTATCAAAGCAAATCAAAAAATCCAGTCTGATGTTAGAGATAGATATATAAAGCAAATCACCTTAAACTCCTTCTGATTTAGTGGGGAAAGTCACAATCTTTTTGGATTCTATCTTTTTGGACACAATATTTTTTGAAATTCTAAATTTCATCCAAATCTCCAAAAGCATTTATTACTTCCAACAAGCAGTCATGAAGAAATAACCAAAAACAACTTTTTTATATTCATTTTGTCCTAAAATATCTTGCCTCATATGATCATCTTTCAACCAACAGTATATCCTAGTCTTTGTTTGATTTCTTTGTGCACATTTGTAAAATTAATTTAATTTATATAGTGGTCAAAACCATCAATTTCTGTAGGGACATGATTCACAAATTGTTCATGGACAAATGAAATTGTTTCCTACTCTACAGAAATTCCAAAGATTATATAGAGTGATGTACACTACATAATGCTCTTAATGCATCACTTGGAAAACCTCCTCAAAAGAAATCTGATGTATTTGCTTAAGAAAAGATCATCTTCTTTTAGGAAAAAGATGTCTTTAGGAAAAACAAGCATGGGCTACTCTTAATTTTCACTGAAGGTCTTTAAAGTTCTATAAGAGATTATGTAACACCCCTCCCTTTAATATCAGAAGAAAGTGACATTTTTTCTCTGACTCACCAGGGTATTTTGCTGTTGGTTGACAGGAATTTAGACCAGTTTACCTGTCTGTGATAAAACTACTAAGAAATTTGCTATTTTTTTCTCCATTTCCACCTTAATTTCCTCTTGTGTGTTCAGTTAATTCCTTAGGAATACAATTATTAAAACCCAGGCTAGAACTTGCTCACTACCATAATGCCCTCTCAATTTTAAAAACACCTGCTTTAAGTCTTGTTTCCCCTATGTTTTACTGCAAAGATTAATTCTCAGATTTTTCTAAAGTGATTCTTGTTCTAATTACCTGGGATGGCAGGACTTTATATTTTCTTTAAGAGATAAATATTTTATTGATTAAAATAGATTGACTCCTTGTGATATTTGTTGTTCCCCTGAGATTTATACTTCCCTTTGTTTTAGCTTTATACATTTTTTTTGTTTTAGAACTTGTAAAGAATTTCCAACAGGGCTCCGAGTGATAGCACAGTGAGGTAGGTGTTTGTCTTGCACACGGCCAAAAAGGGTTCTATCCCCTGCACTGCCAGGAGTAATTCCTGAGTGCAGAGCCAGGAGTAACCCCTGAGCATTGCTGACCCCCCAAAAAATAGAAATAATAATATTAATGATAATAATAATGATATAAAGAATTCTCAACAAAGACCGTTTTTCCCTAAATAAATATAATAATTTAGAACAGATAATCTGACATTTTTAAATTATAAACCATTAAAGAAAATAATTAAGCAAATCATTGAATAACGGGATGTCAAGTTAAGAAGTGATCAAATTAAGAAAAAATAAGATAATTAAGATATATCTTAATTATAAACCATTAAAGAAGATAATGCATTGCAGGTGTGTTGTGGTGCCTGGCTACATCAGCAGGTGGCAGACAGGCGAAGGCTTGTCTAAACCTCAGGGCTCTGCCCCGTAGGCCCTGGATGGTTGATGGTCTGACATAGAAAAGACTGGGCACCCTGGGATGAACCATGGTCATGGCAGAGCCTGGCAAGCTACCCATGGTATATTTGATATGCCAAAAACAGTTACAATAATGAATCTCATTCCCAATGAATGGAGATGCTACTGGCTTCTGGTAGAGCAAATCAATGGACAATGGGAAGAAAGGTGACAAGTGACAAAATTCTGATTTTCTTAGTACATAGAACATTCAGAAGGAATGCTTTCTTTTACATCAACACAACAACAAAATATTATTTCAGACTCTGTGGTAATGGTTTTTGGGCTTTATAAACATGGTTGGCTGAAAAAATATTACATTTTGGAAAGTACAGAACTCAACTTTTACAGACAATGTTCTATCACTACTTGACATCACTCAGATCTACTCAGATCACAAATTCAGTTACATATATTATTTAGCTGTGATAAGTATATATTATCATATCAACACATATATAAATAAACCATATACATGGACATATCTATAATCTCTTGCTTTCTCTATGGTAAATTGCTGAGAATGTTAAATGGTTTTGATATCAACTAGATGTGTTGGAGCATTGTGCATCGTCCACTGTACCACATATTGTCACTAAGCATAGAAGCAAGAGTAAACCCTGAGTAGCACTGAAGTGGTCCAACTCAAACAAATTTAAGGCACACTAAACAAACAAAAATTTATGTATAGAATTCTCACTTGAAAAAAACCTAAGATCTTGACTATTCTTATATTAGTTTAAACAAGTAGTTCAAATTATTCTAATGAGATGCAATTTGATCTTGATATACCCACAGACACACATATATCCATAGATATGTATATATTCTTCCTGTATTCATAAGGCAATGCTACTTTCTGAGCATATTAGCCTATTGAGCTGTCATTCACTCTACCCTTATTAATATAAACTGTATCACTGTATCACTGTCTTCCCGTTGTTCATGGATTTGCTCAAGCGGGCACCAGTAACATCTCCATACGTCCTGTCACAAGCAAGTATAGCCCAGGGCATCTGCTTGTTCCAGGGACAGGAAGAGCCTCAAACCATTCTTCAGGTCATGGAACTGAGGTCTATAATTGTTACTGGTTTTGGGCATATCAAATAAAACACAGGTAGCTTGCCAGGCTCTTCTATGTAGGTGGTATAACTATAATTTTAAGATATTATTATATAAATCAGTAATTATGACATTTAAAAAAGAATAATACATATTTAGATTATTCAATCTTGTCAGGAAAGAGACACAATTTAAATCAGAATATCAGACTTGCCTATCAAATTATTAAAATAGCTTGGGGTAGTTTGTCACTTTATTTTTGTTGTTCTTCGTATATAAGTCTGTCACTTGTCAGGTGTCTTCCTGTTGTTCATTGATTTGCTTGAGCAGGCACCAGTAATGTCTCTGTTCTCTGGGAATGAGGTCCATTATTGTTACTGTTTTTGGCATATCGAATACACCATGGGTAGCTTGTCAGATTTTGCCATGGCTCTGGGTTCATCCTACGTGGCCCAGTCTTTTTCTATGTCAGACAGTCAACCATCCAGGGCCCACGGGGCAGAGCACTGGGTGAAGACAAGCCTGTCTCCCTCTCTGCCACCTGCCGACGCAGCCCAGCACAGCAGCCACACCTGCAACACCTTGAGGAACAGGAATATAAGTCTGATGATTTGCAAATTTCGGAAACAGTTAAAAGTTTGAGTCAGGTGAATTTATGTTTTTTCCTTTTTTCTCTCTGTAATATTTAGAGTTGTCATCAGAATCATTAATGTTAATAAAGAGGGCCAGAAGGGGAGAATCAAGGGTCTGGGATATGAGAGAGTCCCATTAGTTCTTCCGGCTGTCCCAGGATTATAACCAGGTTTAAAACATATAACCAGTTGCTTTAAGGTACTACATTTTGGAGTAGCTTTTAATATAATAATTCAGCTGAAATAATCACAAATATTATTATAGTCTACACTATTTAAGAGATAAAAATCTAAACATAATTGTGATGCTTTCAGAAAGTTATATATATGTGCTGGAGTTGACTATTCCTTACTGCTCAACAGTTAAGAGCTCTTTTGGGTTTATTTTCCTTTTTTACCCTTCCTTCCCTTTGGTGGTCATTGTTGTAATATCCAGCGGTGTAGACTTGGTTGTGATGTTCAGTGGGGGTTGAATAATTGGGTGTTCACTGAATCACACACTGGTTGTACTGCTGAGAATGGCATTGTCTGTGGGAATGCATACTGGTTATTGAGTGTGCAGCGGCATGCCTAAATAACATGTTCTCTGCAACTGACCCCAACACTGGGCCTGTTAAAAAACTTTTCTTCCCTAATGTCAGTGATGCTATGGATATAATATTTTGTGCATAAATCAACTAGCATTGCTCTTGTTTAGGGTCCCTGTAAGGGGAATGTCTGCTTCAAAGGACCTCAGCATTTTTAGGCTCATCAGTGAAGATTTCTAAGTTTTTTAGATAAATGTTGAACACATTGACATTGCCTTCATAGAATATATTTTTTCACTATGCTTCATGAACATTTTAATTACTGGTTTTGGCATATTGAAACCTGTCTCATTTGCCAAGGCATCAAAAATCAGATGGGCTGGACATGTAATGCGATTTGGAGATGACCGCTGGACTATAGTGGTTATTAACTGGATCCCACACGATGTCAAAAGATCACGTGACCACCCACCTACAAGTTGGTCAGACTTCTTTGTCAAGACCCTGAGTGAACAGTTTGAGGCTCTTCGTATTCCTGAAGCAACCAGATGCCATTGGGCTACAGTGGCACATGACTAATATAAACTATTTCTTTAAAACTTGTTATTAAAGCAAAAAGGGAATCTCCTTTAACAAGTGTTTGGAATTTTTTCTCAACTCTGTATTATAAATAATCTGAGAGTTTTAGAAATCTCACTACTTAGTCTACACCTTAGATTAATTAAATTCAGGGTGAGTCCTGTGACTTAGGCATTAGAACTTTAAAATCTCAATAGTAAGGTTACAAAGTGCAAACAAATTGAGATCCACTGCGTTGATACAAAAATATTAAAGAGAAAAGAGAAGTCTTTCATATTTCAGTATTTCAAATTCCAAGAAAAATATGAATTATTAGAATGCAAATGAACGTAACATTCATCTTCTTAAAGTGTTGCTACAAATTTTAATGAGAATATTTTCAAAAAGACAAAGTGATTTTTACCCAAGATTTTTGAGTCATGTCTAAGCACTAACACTGTTCCAGTTTGGGGGATTTGATTCCACTGGAAAAATAATCATTTTGAGTTCTTCCTTTAGAACTGTTCTCTCACAGCAATTTACCTCCTCACAGTATAACTTTTGGTCATTTTGACTCCCAAAGAAACCCCTCAGAATTTTAATTGTTCTATTTCTAACTTAAACATCATTTGGGAACATAGTTTGCACTTGTTTATCAATATGCCCAAGCCAAATGTATATATTTTTGTTTGTATGTTGTTCAAATCCTGCTGTTTCAGCATATGTTTCATAATAAATAGTACCCAACACAGTCTCATAGGTAAATAGAAATCCTTGGGTGTTAGCTGTACATGAAACCATTCATTTTAAGGCTTTCTGTTCCTAAAACCTGAATCCCAAACCATGAACAGGTTTGAGTTTATCATCTTGCAGCCTTGACAAAGGCTCTGCAAAAAAAACCCAATGGAAACTAGCAGACAATTCAGGAACACCTGTCTGATGCATCTATTATTGGTTGTTTGCCCAAGTCAACCATTTTGAAAGAGGGAGTGGAGCTACAATTATATCTCAAGATTTGACATGGTTGTTGAATTAATGGATAGCCATATGCCTACTCAATTTGAGAAGAATATCATGTTATGCTAAATTATATAATGTTGTTTTTCCCTAATTTTCAGAGAATCAGAAACCAATTTTATCTTAATACATATTATAGTTTGGGGACAATTATATAACTTTTCTTATCTATATCTACTACCTGCTTCTCTATTAATGTAAAACCCATTTTATATTCCCAAAAAATAGATTTATTTATTTAAACTAAAACAAACTTTGAATATTAATTTAGAGAAAAGATTTTTGAAGTTGTTGAGCTAAGCGATATTAGATATGAGAAATTCTTAATAGACACTATTCCTGGTTGTTGACGAAATTTTATTGTACATCTAATACTTTTGGTTCATTTATATTCTTGTATCCAATAAAAGGATTGCCTCCATGAATTAATTTAAATCAAAATATAATTGCTTCCCTTATTTCTGCAATGATAAATTTCCAATTACATGTTAAACCACCATTCACCTAAACAAATTAAATTATGAACCTTTCCTCAGAAAACACAGCATTGTTTTTTCTTCATTCCACTTCTCAAACAGTTTTCCTTTTGTTGACACTTGTGTTAATTATTAGAATTAGTGCAATTTACATGTCTCAAGAAGTATAGCATAATGCCAACCTAAAACTGAGCATTAAATAGAGGCAAAAGGATACACATGACAACCCTTCAATGTATGTTCTGTAATCCATAGTCTGGAGGGGAAGGAAAGAGAAAGAGAGAGAAAGGGAAAGAAATAAAGAACCTGCCATGGAGGAGGGCTGAGGGAGGGGGAGGGAACCGGGGACGTTGGTGGTGGGAGATGGGCACTGGTGGTGGGATGGGTGCTGGAACACTGTATGACCAAAACCCAAATATGAACTTTTTTAATTGTTTATCTTTGTAATTGTAAAAATAAAAAATTTAAAAAAAAAAGCATAGCATCTAAGAGTTTATTGCTTTTATAGTTTTCTGGCATATCTTTATCCTCTGTGGGAATAAAACTGTAGCCTCATTCCAGGGCTTTACATGAGCCTACAGTACATAGGACTGGTACCATGTTCAGTATTTACAAAGGATCCAATATAATTCCAGAAGACATCACTGGGATCTTTAAATTACAATAAGATCAGGAGGGGGAAGGATATGAGCAACCTGAAAAGCAGATATGCTAATAGGACAACAATCTATTTTATTAGAAACAAGTAATCCCAAACCTTTTGAACACCTATTTGTGTAATAATTTGAAATAAAATATAATTAAAATTGCTGTTAGGGTTGGCCTTTAAGAGCAACTTGAAAGCATTTAAAATATATTATTATTCACCAAGAATCCTGTTGTGCTCCCAATAAATATAGAGATTAAGTAAAAGAACATTAAGTATATGTCTGTACATTAAGTATAAATACTTATATATAAATATATTTATATTAAGTATAAGTACATTATATTAAGTATATTTCTAAATATTAAATATAGCATTATAAACATTAAGTATATTCTGAATAATGAAATGAGTAAAGTGTAAAATACATATATAAAATTATTGCATTCATTTGTGGGATATATATATATAAATAATTTTAAACGTAGTATAAGAGTAATAATCAATGGCAGAGAAAACAGGGGCCCAGAGGACTTGTTACACGTTGGAATCTACCACAAGTGTGTAGTGGGGGCAGAGGGTAGATAAGATAGAAAAGGGACCAAGTTGACAATAACAGTTGGAAATAGTAATGCTATAGAACTGAGTGCTGAAATTATGTAAAGGGACCAGAGCCAGAGCAAAGGAGGTAGGGCATTGCCTTGCACACAGCTGACCCAGGTTCAATCCCTGGCATCCCATAGTGTCCCCCTAAGCACCACCAGGTCTAATTCTTGAGCGCAGACCCAGGAGTGACCCCCAAAAAAGAATAAAAGAAAGTAGGTAAAGAGATATGCAAACCACAATGTGCAGAGAAACAGAGACAGACAGAAAGAGAGAGAGAGAGAAAGAGAAGATATTTTTGAATAGAAGATATTATTGGCTAGAATAGAAGAAGATATTATTAAATAGAATAGAAACTCCCTGCACCATGATGGTAGCAATTTTCCACGTCTGGATTCCACAATTTGTCAGAGCTATACCTTGAGAGTGAGAAGCCAATCTCAAGTCTTGCTCACCAGAGTCCCACCCTATAGAAATGCCTATTTCAAGCCCGAGTATGCTGGTCTTGGTGGCTAAAGTCACGGGCTTCCATAGAGATGGAGCTGGGATCCCTTTCCCCACTTCTGTCCAATCCGGGAGATGCGGTAGACCTAACCATGAACTGCTACCAGGCTGTCAGCCGTCAACCAGAGACACAGATACACTTGGCAGAGCTGCTACTGGCTCTTCCTGTTGCACATGGCTGCTTCCGCAGCTAGCTGTTCAGTACATCAGTTAATGCAAAAACTAAGAGTGCCCACATGGCAAAGTCTGGCAAATTACCCTTATCATATTTGATAAGCCAAAATCAGTAACACTTTTTAGACCTAATTCCCATGATCTGAACAAATGGTTTGAGGCTCTTCATGCTCCAGAGTGAGCAGAGGCCCTTGGGTTATACTATCATGCTTCAGGGACAAATGGAGATGTTACTGGCACCCAGTTGAGCAAATCAATGAACAACGGGAACACAAGTGATTTTTGAATAAATACCCCTCAAGGTGTTTCAGGTGTGGTTGTGGTGCCCGGCTCCATTGGCAGGTGAACAGACAGGAAATAGACTTCTTTACACTCCCAGGGCTCTGCCCTGTGGGCTCTGGATGGTCGATGGTCTGACAAAGAAAAAGACTGGGCCCCATGAGAACAACCCAGAGCCATAGCAGAGCATGACAAGCTACCCATAGTATATTCAATATACCAAAAACAGTAAGTAATGGACCTCATTCCCAACAAATGGAGACATACCTTCTCCTGCTTGAGCAAGTCAATGAACAATGGAAAGACAAGAGACAAGTGATTATTGAATAGAACTAATTTTTCAAACAAATTAACTACCTAGTACTTTCATCCACATTGGTGAAGGGTCATTTTCTCATCTTCTAATGTAACCCCCAAACTGTGATTAAAAACAAATAACTATGCTAACAGGAGCAAAAGAAATAACTCAGTAAATAATAAGGAAATTAAATTTTTAATGACTTGATTTTAAAAGCAGTAATTTATAAGTTGGTATCATATACTTACTTTAAACATAACTCAGCATCTCCTGACTAAAGTGTCTGGTACTTCTTATGATAACAAATTAGAAATATGCACAGACTAATAAGAAAAATTTCCCCCATATGGTTCTTCCTCCACCATAGCAGGGATCTAAGATCTAACATTAATGTAGATACTTCAAAGGGTCTAGTTTATACTCAAACATCCATCTGTTAGATGCATCTTTCATATTGATATCAGTGACTAAAGTCAATCAAAATCCATGTTTTCCCTCAATTCTTAATAGACTTTATCTTTATGAAAATTAATATGCCTTTGTGTAATAATAGCTAGTAATGATTTATTTTAGTTTCTGGAATTGGCTTTGATACAGGTGCGTAACCTAAATCCTTGCTTAAATATGTTAACTAGCTGGATCTTTTAACTTCGTTACCAATTATTTCTATATTTTGCAGAAATAGCATTACTTGGTGACATTATATGAATTTCAAGTTGGATCATTATTAAAGAGCATCATATAAGCTGTAATAGTTCACCACCAAAATGCAAATTATCTTTAAACCTATATTTAACCCCTGTTACCCATCTTCTTCCCCCTTTTTTTCCTTCTAATAAACATAATTTGATTTTATAATCTAAAATTTCATTTTTTTGGTTTTATTTAATTGATGAGGTCACTATATTTTCTTCTTTCTGCTGTTTGCAACAATATGAAGTACAATACATATTGTACCTAATGAACTATATCAGATAAAATAAAACATTAATTCTTATATTTTCTTTAAAATGAAATTAATAAGGTTACACACATAGAAAGAAATACTTGAAATCAAAGCTACTCTTCTCTTGCATCATGAGAGAAAAAAATTTGTAATTAAGTCTCCCATTTGTAGTCAGAAAAATAAATCCCAGTATAGGAAATAGCAGTAGTAAGTGGTTTACTAGAAAATGGCTTATCTCTTCTGCTCCAGTGGCAATAGTGAAGGAATGAATATAAAAATCAAATTCCTAAATGAGAATTCAAAAAAATGACCGGGGATAGTAAATAGCTCAAAATTTGGAAATGCACAAATCGGTTTGTTTTATATAGGCAGATGAAATGGATTTATTTCAATGCCAGCTGGACACCCGGTTGAGCTGTGAATTCAGTTACTGTAATAGTCGTAGGTTTGCCTATCCAGATCTATCATTTAAACTTTCCCACTCAGTATTTGTGTAACTATGACTTATCCTTTTGGAATTTTTTCAAACAAGACTTCAAATTTCTCTGTATCTATGTGGGATATGTTACTACCAAAAAGCAGAAGAAAGGCTGGAAGAAAACACAATAGTCTGAGTATTTATTTATTTACTTCAGACCAGTCACAAGATGGCAGTGGTTGTGTTCATTTATTATATTGCCCTGCCTGTAGGGTTATGTGTTTCGGGGGTGAACTGAACCTACAGTTACAGCTATTGCTGCAACTCTGCTAGATTTTATAATGGTGTTTTTTTTTATTCCTTAGTGTTTAACATCTGAGTGTCTTGCATTTCTTATTCTTTATTTTAACCCTGTGCCTACAGTTGTGAATAATCCATAATATATCCTCAATTGCTTTTCTTTCCTACCCTGATGTATTTATTCTGTGATTCTTTTAGGGTTTGCTAGTCTTCTTGGTCTCACAACAACTTCATTGTTGTAATCAGGTTTTCATGCAGGGTTGGCAGGAGCATTAAGTAAAGTTTGAAATCAAGCTCTTGCCTTTTTACCATAGAGGACCTGTGAATATTTTTTTTATAACTGACCGCCTGAATTCAAGTTATTTGCAAATAATCCATTCAGGCTAATAATGTAAACTCTAACCCTGTTCAGCTAATAGCAATACTCTGTTTCTACTGCCAAAAATCAGACCTTGCTATGTTGACTGGAAAATTTTCCTGAATGAAAAGTTTGCAGCATATCTGAAGCAGATTGACCTAAAATTTCATGAATCATTTGTGAAAGGACATTCAAGGGGGACTCTTAAGAGCTGTTTGCACATACCACACCCATAAAAGGCTGTATAATTAATGCAGTTTCTTGTGATTCAGTCTCACAAAATTAGATGTGGCATATTGTCTACTAGATCTGCAATATCATTGATTACTTGACATCCTATTATTCAACGATTTGCTTTAGTGGGCACCAGTAACATTTCCATTTGACCCTGTCACGTGCCAGTGTAGCCCAATGGCATCTGGTTGCTTCAGGAATACTACGAGCCTCAAACCGTTCTTTCAGGGTCTTGACAAAGAAGTCTGACCATCTTGTAGGTGGGCGGCCATGGGATCTTTTGACATCTTGTGGGATTCAGTCGGTAATGGCTCTAGTCCAGCGGTCGTCTCCAAATCGCATTACATGTCCAGCCCATCTGATTTTAGATGTCTTGGCAAACTAGACAGCATCCCTGACTCTGGAACAGCAACACAGGTCGGAACTCTGGATTCCTTCTCTCACTTGAGTAAGGCGTGATATTCCAAGCATTGCTCTTTCGATTCCCTCTTTAGGGGACCCAAATAGCATTCTCATCCTGCTTTCATAGGGCCCAGGTCTCTGAGGCATATATTAATGCAGGGAGAACGGTGGAGTCAAAGAGATCTGCCCAGAGCTGAAGGTTCTTTGTCTTTTTTTGCTATTTCTTCAATGCTTTTTGAAGGCACACCATGCCGCTCTTTTCCTCCTGCGCAGCTCAGGTTTCAGGTCGTTCATCATGTTGACTTCTCGACCTAGGTACACATAACTGCTGCATTCAGAGATGTCTGTTCCATTGAGAGTGAATGGAGCCTCTGGAACTAGTTCATTTCTCATGAATATAGTTTTGTTGAAATTCAGCTGTAGACCTATCTTTCCACATTCTCGGTCAAAGTCAGCCAGCATTTGTGCCGCTTGGCTAATGTTTGGTATTATTAGAACAATGTCAACATATTTTGCAAAAGGTTATTGCTAATGCCAAAATTTTTCAATGTTTTTGCGATGTCAACATATTTTGAAAAAGATCTCCAACATATTTCAAAAAAAGTTAAGTGACATATTATTTATCTAGGGATGGCCACAAAGTTGAATAATTTCTGCTCTTTACCTCTTATCATTCAATTGTTTTGCTTCATTCCTTTTCTTTTTTTAGAACAATATGTAACATGACTGAATGGTTTATTTCTTATTGAAATGTTTTAAATATAATTTAGAACAAATGTACAGTTCTCTTTGTATTGCTTAAAATTAAATTGGTATTATAAATAAAATCTTTTGTTAAGGCTAAAGTATCGAGATTTTTCTCAAGACCCAGTTGCTATTTTGATATAAAACGCCCCCAAAAATTTTCTTCTAATATACATGTATTTGTGTAAAATACTTGTATCTGTGATTTTATTTGTAAAATCAACCATTTACTTTCTCTCTAAATATTTTTTATGAATTCTTACATTTAAATTATAATTGCATGTTTTTCAAAAACTTTAAAAATATTTTGAGGTTTATATATGGAACTTATTTATAAATAACAAATATCAGTATTCCTTTGAATAGAAATTTATTAGAACTTTGTCAAAAAAAAGAATCTTTCTCCCAGATAAAGTGCATTTTCTTCCTGATGCGTGTAATCAATCTAGTAGTTCTATAAGATTAAAAATAATTTATATATAACCATGATTTGAAGAAATGATTAAAACTCTATAATCCTTCCTATCTTTATGATTTGTTAAACATTTTCCCCAATTAATAGTCATTCAGATTCATTTTAGACCATATTTACATGCAATTATTACAAAATAAAACAGATTATATTAAAGTAAAACATGTGAGTCCTCTCTCCCTATATGATTATTGCTCTGTCAAACTGTTTTCTTTCAATAGTCTATTAAAATTCAATAATCAACAGTATTGCACGATAACCAAGTTCATTGAGGTCTGTAGGGAGTTCAAGATGCCTCTCTGTACCGCATTCATTGATTTGAAAGAAAGCCTTTGATTCTTTGGAGACCAAAGTGGTCACGGAATCCTAATCAAACAGGGTGTTCAACCCCAATACATCAATATCCTTTTTGAGCTGTATTACGATTCACCACCAGGATCACACCATTCTACAAGGAAGTGATCATTGATTTCAAAAGAGGTGTTTGGCAGGGTGATACCATTTCACCAAAATTATTCAGCGCCACCACCCAGAACATCATGTGACAATTAGAATGGGACGGAATGGGAGTGAAGATAGACAGTCAGCAACTACACCACCTCCACTTCGCTGATGACATTGTTCTAATAACACCAAACATTAGTCAAGCAGCACAAATGCTAGCGGACTTCGACTGAGAATGTGAAAAGATAGGTCTACTGCTGAATCTCAAAAAAAAAAACATGTTCATGAAAAATGAACTAGTTCCAGAGGCTCCATTCACTCTCAACTAAAAAAAACATCTTGAATGCAGCAGCTATGTGTATCTTGGTCAAGAATTCAGCATGATGAATGACCTAAAACCTGAGCTGCGAAGGAGGAAAAGAGCGGTATGGAATGCCTTAAAGAGCATCAAAGAAATAAGCTAAAAAGACAAAAAACCTCCAGCTCTGGGCATATCTCTGACTCCACCATTCTCCCCGCATTAACATATGCCTCAGAGACTAAATGGACATGTAATGCCATTTGGAGATGACCGCTGGACTAGAGTCATTACTGACTGGATCCTATGCGATGTCAAAAGATCATGTGGCTGCCCACCTACAAGATGTCAGACTTCTTCACTTCTTCATCAAGATCCTGAAAGAACGGTTTGAGGCTCTTTGTATTCCTGAAGCAACATATGCCGTTGGGCTACACTGGCATGTGGTAGGGTCAAATGGAAACATTACTGGTGCCTGCTAAAGCAAATCGATGAATAATGAGATGTCAAGTAATCAAGTGATTTAATTAATAGCCATGTATTTATTTTTTCTGTTTACTTAAATTTTTATTATACTTCCTTGAAATGATGTTAATGATTGTGTTTGGCATAGAGTGTTCCAGCACCTGTCCCTCCACCAGTGAACATTTCCCACCATCATTGTTCCCTGATTCCTTCACCTGGGCTGCTTCTATAGAAGTCTGTTTTTGACTTCGTTCTCTCTCTCTCTCTCTCTCTCTCTCTCTCTCTCTCTCTCTCTCTCTCTATCCCTTCTCTTACACATTGTGTCTTGTCATACATGCATTTAGGAATTATCGTTTCTATCCCATTGCCTACTTCAATGCTCAGTTCTAATCTGGCATTGCTATTTAAATAGTTAGTAGAACACTGGTATACATATAGTGTGCGTGATAAATGTATGTATATATATATATATATATATATATATATATAAATGTATACATACATACATATCCCACAAAAGAATGCAGTCATTCTATGTCTGTACTTTTTCTTCTAATTTCACTAAGTGTGATAGTCTTCATGCCCATCCATTTTGAGACAAATTTCATGACTTTGTTTTTGTGACAGCTGCATAGTATTCCATTGTGTAGATGTACCATATTTTTTTTATCCTGTCTTCTGTTCTCAGACATTCAGGTTGCTTCCAGATTCTGGCTATTGTGACTAATGATGTGATGAATATAGAAGTCCAAATAGTGGACTGCTGTGTGTTTATAGGTACCCAGCAGTGGTTTTGCTGGGTCAAATGGGAGCTGGCTATCAAATTTTTGGAGGAATGTCCATATTGTTTTCCAAAAAGGCTGACCCAGTTGGCATTCCCACCAAAAGTGAATGAGAGTCCATTTCTCCCCTCATCCATGCATTTGGATGTGTACCAGTCTCTGTAGTGTGAGATGACATCCCAAAGTTGTTTTGATTTGCATCTCCCTGATGATTAATGACGAGCAGCACCTTTTCATATGCTTTTTGGCCATTCAAATTTCTTCCCTATGGAAATTTCTATTCATTTATTCTCCCCATTTTTTAGTAGTGTTGGATGTTTTCTTCTTGGAAAGTTTTACCAGTGTCTTGTGTATCATTGATACTAACTTTTAATAGATGGGTATTGAGTAAATATTTTTCCCATTCTGTGGGCTGTCTTTATATCTTGGTCATCTTTTTTTTGAGGTACTGAAACTTTTCATTTCCATGAAATCCCATTTGTTTACCTTTGCTACCATTTGCTTTGTTAGTGGTGTTTCACCTTTGAAGATGTCTTTAGCTTCAATTTTGTAGAGGGTCTTGTCTATATTTTCTTCTATCGACCTTATTGATTTGTGTCTGATCTTGAGATGGCTCTCCTATATGCAAATAATGAAAGAGAAGAAAGCAAAAATCAAAAAGCGATCCTATTCACTACTTTGACACAGAAAATCAAATACCTAGGATTCAGTTTAACTAAGTATGTAAAGGGCCAGTACAAAGAAAATTACAAAATTCTGCTTCAAGAAATAAAAGAGGACAAGTGGAAATGGAAACACATTCTGTACTCATGGAGTAGGATAATTAACATTGTCAAAATGATAATACTTCCTAGAGTTTTATAGTTCAATGCTGTCTCTATAATGATGCCCATGGAATTCTTCAAAGAAATTGACCAAATATTCCTGAAATTGGTATGGAATAATAAACCCCCATAAATAGCTAAAGCAATGCTTGAGAAAAAAGGATGGGATGCATCACCTTCCCTAACTTCAAACCGTACTACAAAGCAGTAGTAATTAAAATGGAATGATAGTGGAATAGAGACAGACCAGTAGACCTGTGGAATAGAATTGAATATCCTAATACACATTCTCAAATATACAATTATCTTTGATACAGGAGCAAAAAACATTAAGTGGAGCAAAGAAAGTGTCTTCAATAAGTGGTGTTGTAAAAACTAGATAACTACATGTAAAAAATAAATGAGCTTAGACCTACATCTAACGTCATGCACAAAAGTCAGATCAAAATAGCCATATTTAATGTTTTGTCTACTTCAAACAACATGACGCATTTCAGCATAACACCATATATCATATTCTTAGACTCTAAACTTGAATTTATTTAAAATTAATTTTAAATAATAAAAATATTTTAAATAGCAAGACCTCTTCAGTTCTACAAATATAGAAAAAATATAGAGAGACATACTTTTTCATTTTATATTTCTAGTAATAGAGTCTAGTAGGAGACAATATCAAAACCAAAAAAAATAACCTGAGGATATTTTCATATTCAATTTACAGGTTTATCAAATTAGAAAAAAAGTTAGATGCTATTCAAACATGGGGGTACTTTACTGAACTGAACCTCAAAAACTTTAGAGCTTTGTCCATCAATAAGGAAGCCTCCCTAGGAAATTTCAGTTTTAACTGATATCTCTTTGAAGCTGTAGACTTGATTTTTCTAAAGTTTCAGAAGCATCATAAAATTGAGCTGTTTGCAACTTATTTCCCCCGTGAAAAGTCAATTACTAATGTTGTAGCTTTTCAAGAATATGTTTGATGTTTAAAAAACAACATTCAAGTAAACCAAAAAACAGGCAAATGATTTCAAAGTTTTCAATTATATTGAGATGGGTAGTTGCATTATTAACACATATAATTTCAGTATTTTCTAATAATGGCTGCATTAAATCTACAAAAATGTTTTTATGCAAATGTTTCATATATGCTTATTATCAAAGGTGTTTCTACCACTTCTCAATTTTGTAAATCTAGTGATTTCTAGTAACGGAAATTGTCTCATAATGTAACTACAGATTAACATATGTTATTTTGGGTAAGAGAGATATTACAAAGGGCAGGACCCTTGCATTGCATTTGTCCATTCTCAGTTTGATTCCTGGCACTCCATATTGTCCTCTTACGAGGACCAGGAATCATCCCTGAGTATTATAGAGCCAGTAGTATGACCTGAGCACAGTAAAGTGTAGCCCCCAAAACAAGATAATGATAACAATAATAATACAATTTTGTATTTTAGTTATAATATAAATGGATTATAAACCAACTGAATGTTCAAAACATTTCTAAAACCTCTTAATATTTACTTATTTTTTTAACTTGAAGCCCATATATAAAAGGGACCCAAAACAAGTAAAACAGCAACAACAAAACACAACCTCAATGAGGTCACTGATGAGACACTACACACAATTATATGAGAGAAGTTATCTCAGGGGACTACAATTCCTTTTTGTAGCCAATTAAGCAGTGCCACACTAATATATGGGAGGCATGTTTTACCATCAGAGCTTTTGCATTTAAAGTAACACCCCTTTTTTAGAGCATAGGATCTTTCCTCACTCAAAAGTTTAGGACGAAATAACGCAAAGTTCGGGTCTAATGAGAGAAACAGAGACATCTTTTCATTATAATTTAATGCATATATGAGCTTATATGAGCAGCTGATGGAAACATGAGCAGCTGTTCTAAATGGTAAAGCATCACAGAGACTATGTCAGGAAGATATCTCCTACAGACTGGATGAGAAGTAGAAGTATTGTGACCAAATCAAAGAGAATTCCACATAAAGAATGTAATAGAGCAAAAAAAATGAAGAACTCAGATTATGCTTTCTGTATCCTCCAACCTTTTGCTTTTTCCTATTATTAGCAAACACTGATCAGCAATTTATTTGATACAAAACCTGGTTAATTTGAAACTGCTACAGTCACCACTTCTAATAACCATGGATATAGGTAGAGAAGGGTGTATTTTTGATTCGGCAAATCCAAGGTTGATACAAGTGTGAAACTCTAATGGTTCTCTTGGTATCATATAGATGAGAAATTTAGGCAGATTCTCATCCTTCTCCTTATCACATCTTCTCATGGAATGACCAACCAGGTTATTTAGAGAGAACAAGTTGTCACCCATAATCACTTGATCTCGGTGCCCCCATTGCACACTAGATAAACGTTTACCCCAGTAGCATCAGCACCTTTTATATGTAAGCTTAACTGAGCAAAAGACCCAACCTAGCTACTCTTTCCAAATAGCTTACCACTTATTCCTTCCTCCTGTGAGTACCTTCACAAATCTTTCTGCAGTGCTTTCTAGATACACACTTTGTCATTAATTGTCGAATGATTTCTTTGTCCCTCTTATTTTTACACAGACCAGACTCTTTTTTGTCCTTCACTCCAACCCAGCATATTTCAGTAATCACCAAACAATCAGACAGATTTCTAGATATATTTCACCTCTACTTACAGACAAAGGTAAAATTATGTTCTACCAAAAAAAAAAAAACTTTGTCACTTGCCACTCAAGAAATACTTAAGATAACTCAGATAGCTATCAAGTTTGGGGCAACATTAATAGGCTAAGAGGAGTGTTATTATATCCTCTTCACTATTGAGTGATGTAAAGTGGAGTCAGAATCTCAGCTTGGACCATTTGAAACAATTGAAGCCAGAGAGATTTCTCAATAGGCTGAGCACAATATTTGAGAACCAAGGTCAAACTCTGGTGTCATATAGTTTCCCAAGCAACACTATGAGCAATCTTATCTTCTGTAGTATAGAGCCAAAAGTTGTCACTAAGCCCATTTAATTGTCATAGTTTGAGCTACTTCATTGGGCATACAGGGCTCAAAAAATATTGGTTTGTTTCTCACATATCTAGAGGTCATGGAGTCCAAGTTATAGTCTTGGGTATATTCTGAGTATGGCAAGAGTGTATTTCCTGGTTCACAGATAGTATCTTTACTATGCTTAACCTACAGAACCCAAGAGAATTTTGGGCTCGGTCTCTTTTAGAAAGATAATGATGCCATCTCTATAGGCTATAACTCATGGCATCCCAAAGTCCCATTTTCTGATGCTTTTGCTGGCTAATATAATACAAGATTATGTCATATTAGGAGTTAGAATTTTAACATGTAAATTTGTGAGGAGCTGAAGATTTAAGGCTGTTGCAATGAACTATCGTGGAAATTTAAGAGCTGCAATCAATAGGGAAGACATTCAACCTCCAGGTCATTGTTGGTTCTGAGCTTCCGGCTAGTCTAAGTACCAGCTGTCAAATATAGCCCCATGACTTTCACACCATACAAGTTCTAGGAGTCATACTAAGATGTTCATGATTCCTCAGGAATAGTACAAGAAGACCCTCCTTGTACACTTAGCACGTGTTACAAATTTTCTGAAACAATTAGTGAATCGGTAAAGTTAGTCTTATAGAGTACAGAAAATATTACATGGAAATAAGTTTCATGGAAAAATAGATATTGGTAAATTATCTTAAGACTTTTGCTTGTTAAAATTGTATTTTGCTTGAATAATAATAAGATATGAAATTGCCAGAGGAATGCTATTAATGAATTACGATCCACATACTCTCCTCAATTAAATTATCTAAAAAGGCATGTTGAACATAATGAAGCATCATCTAATTAGAAGATTCAAAAAGGACTTTGAAAATTGGGGACATCTTCGAACCTCCTGCCTTAGGACACTACCATCACACGTGTCCTTTCTGCCCCCAAATGATCATTAGTTTTTGCCCTAAATTACAGAGTTATGGCTATGTTACATATTCTCTTCCCCTCTCTCATGAAGCATAATTTCTTTTCATTTTCTATGTTCTCTGCTGGCACAGCGTGAAAGGCCTTTAATTCTATATGGTCTTGTTACAAGTATGTAACTTTGTATTGTTTATATTCCCTGGACTTGGTTAATTTCTTGTACGTGAATCTTATCTTGGATATTTGGGTTTTAGTTGAATCTGTTTTTATTTTTACTCACCCTCCTTCTTATTCTTTTTATCATCCCAATCGCTGAACCTAGGCTGAACAGAATAACATTGAAATAGATCTGTGTGGACTTGCAAATTAGAAGGTATGAGGAATTTTTAGCATTTCCCAAAAGATGTTAATTCCCTGGCAAGCAGTAGTCATAGATCACACATTACATGTTTTTAGACAAGGCATATCACTAATAAAAACAGCCATGTCTAAGATATTCCCTGCGACTCTAAATAAAATGAACTTTTTCCATAATGCAATCCAGGGATAAAGAAATAAACGTGCATATATTCATTTGCTCTAATATTGTGTCAATGTAATAATTGACCCTAAAATAATTGTCAGACTGTCCAATGGAAATGTGCTCTGAACACCTCAGTGCCTGATTACTGCAGTGCTGTATCTGAAGTAAAAAGTATACCAGAAATTTAATTAGTTAACTTGGGAACAGAAAACGTCAGTACTCAACATTTGGAAGAGTAGATAATACTCCTAAACAGGAGCATACCATAATTTATTGAAGTATTAAAATGAGCATTTTTGATAGATTGCTTTTAACCAAAGTTTTTATTTCTTACTGCTGCTTACCATTTTCTGCTCTAAACCAATTTGCCCTGAATCAAAAGATTATCGTGTTCATACTGAATTAATAGAACTCTTTAATAGGATTAAGCATTCCATATTTATTTGTAGATATGAACTGGAGACCCTTTGACTTTTTCAATGCAAGTGCGTTATCCATTGTGCTATCTCTCTGGTCCCAATGCAGTAATATTGAAGAACATTAGGTGAAAAGTTTTTATAGTCCTAAACAATTTTAAACTTTAGTGTATGACTTTCTTTTAGCATATTAATCTTTTCATCCCTTTAAGTCAGTAAATGTTCCTAAATATACAGAAAAATCTAGTTAATTCACATGTATTCTGAAGCACAAAATTCTCGTATTTGGGGTTTATAAGACTCCATTAACTTTAAATGCATGCTTTTTAGAACTTTCTGTATTCTAAAGTATGATTGTTTTATTTATTAGTGTTAAATTGTGTTTTTTTATTTCTAAAAATGTGATGCTTAATTTTATAGTAGAAAAGCATAGTTTGCTGCACACAATTCAGAGAATAATGCTGTCCTTTTTCAGGTATTGTAGTAATGAATTAAATTCTACATGCATAAAAATAATTACTTATTTCATTTTTTCTGCTTGTTTTTATTTTTTTCAGATTCTGTCACATCTATTGTGGCTTTGTGGCAGTACATGGCTTGTTGCCTGGCGAGAGCAATGCAGTGCCTGGAATCCAACTCTGGTTTCTTGCAAGAAAACATCTGTACCAATCCATTTAGTTACATTTCTTGCCTCTAATTAAATTTCTTACAAGACAGTAATGTTAATAGTGAAATGCACATGGTTTATATTTTCCAAATAAAACTTAATTAATCATAATGTTTTAAAAAGAGAGGGAAAAGGGCACACCATATGAGAAGTAGAACCTTGCTAAGAAAAATTAAGAAATTTTGTTGCACCATTAAAAAAGTATGAAAAAAAATTAATACAAAAACAGTGTTACAGCCTTTTATTTCAACCAGTGCAGTGATTTATATTGGTTTCATTAATTTTAATACAATGTACATTTGATATTGACCTCCAAATTGAAGTTCTGCAAATTTTGTGCTTTTTGATCTGCTTGATAACCTTTGATAGGTTAGTTTTGTTTGAGGATAAAATTTATATTAGCATACTGCATGATATAGATATCCTATTATAACATACAATATTGACCATATTTGACCCTGTGGGTTGGGTAATAGGAATATGAAGAAAGGATGTCATTTGTGTCTTTAAATTTTTTGGGTTCAAAGACTTTGAACCCAAAGATTGAAATTTCCATTCAAATTTCAATTGATTGAAATTTCCATCAATTGAAATTTCCATTCTACTACAGTCTAACTATACCTTCCAGGTTGTATTATGTAGAGTCTCTTAGTGTTTACTTTCCTGTATAAAGGAAATAATGATGGGGCTGGAGTGATAATACATAGTAGAATGCTTGCCTTGCATTTTGAAAACCCAGGTTTGATTCCTGACATTACACGTAATCTCCAATCTTCTTCAGAAACAGGGGCTGGAGCTATAATCCAGTGGGTAGGGTGTTTGCCTTGCAAGTGGCCGACCTGTGCCTGCTCGGGTTTGATCCCCAGCATCCCATAGGTCCCCCGAGCACCACCAGGAGTGATTCCTGAGTGCAGAGTCAGGAGAAACCCCTGAGCATTGCCAGATATGACCGGCAAAAAAAAAAAAAAGAGAAATAATTTCTAACCATAGAGCACCAACAGCAAGTCTTGATCACTCTCAGGTCTGGCCAAAGTTTTTGAAGCAAATAATAATGCTAGATAGAAAATAGAGTAAGATTTTCCTAATTCATTGAAAATATACAAAATATTACTATGACTACAATAAAAAAAGCATAAAATACCTCAAACATTTTTATTTTTGTGATGTTAATGCTAGGTACTGTTTCCAATAGTCAATATGACATTGAATAGTAAAAAGCACTATTGGGTAAATACTACAAATTCTAAATCCCTAAGCGGCAACAACAACTAGAAGAATTTGACTTTAAAAAGTCATTTTCCATAAAATTTTTACTTATGGACCGAAAGTATAATATAGGAGTTAAGGTAATTGCCTTTTACGAGGTCAATCTTGGCTTTATCCCTGGCATCGCTACAGCTCCCCAAGTACTGACAGAAATGATCCCTGAGCACAGAGCTGTGAGTAAGATCTGAGCACTTCTAGTTGAGTCCCCAAAGTTACATCATTCTAATATAAGCCACCCAGATAATTGAATGCCAGAAAAAAAAATAAGGAAACGGATCAAAAATAACTTTAGGTATAATTCTTGTCTGGATGATAACAAAAGCAACATTTGTCTGAATGAGAGAGCTTCTACAGTTCATTCTTATTATCCAGAATATTAAACATTATATCGTGACACACATTTAGCTTAAATATAAATGTGTTCTCCTTTCTACACATATTTGTATTAGTTATATTTGTATTTTCCAGAGAAACTGCTAACCTGTGGGGAAAATACATGTGTCTGCACTATAGCTTTTTTTTTAATCGTCATATACATTGGGAGTCTTTTGTGTGGTGGTCTGAACACAGCACTTTCTTTTGCTATTTGCCCTTTATAAAAAATTCACTCCTGCTGTTAAACTCATGTTGCCAAAGAAAGTGTGTGTCCTGAGAGCATATTGATATATTTCCATTCTTTCAGATTCTCCCCAATCAACTGATCCCGGTAGTAAAGTCCCTACACAGATGTTGAGATGTTCATCTGAATTGAAGCCTGATTTTCACCCATCACTCCACCGTAGGCACTGACAGTTTCAGACTTTTTTATCTGCCAGCTCATCCCTCCTCCTGGCAAACACAGCAGATTTACATATCCCCAAGAGGCTGATGTCTGTAGTTGTTGTAGCCACTTGATACTTATTACCTGACAGTGTTCTATAGTGAGATTTATTTATTTATGTATTTATTTATTTATTTTCAAACACTAGCTGCTAGAATATCTTCATGAGAGACATGTGTCATTTTGAGGGGGCCCCAGGGGAAAATAGATCTGCACTTTTCAGGTTGCCAAAAGCTGTCAAGGTTTACCGAGTGTAATTTGATTATGGCCCTCTCCATCTTTGACTCCAACTTCATACCGGTTTGCACATTACATACGTTGCAGGTTGTATGAGATGGAGGAAATGATCTCATGTATTTGGATTAGTCATTTGGGAACGCTAAGGATGTAACAGTTGTAGTCCTGCATGATAAATGTGACTGATGATACAGATTTAAATCTCAGGATAATTGTCCATTTCTTTGTGAGAGTGCCTGGTTTCTACTGGAGAGAGTATCACCCTAGTGACTCTTTTGACACCATGGTCATAGAGATTGTGAATTGCCTTTTGACACTGATAAGGCTTAATTTCCCAACAGCCTTGACAAAGGACTGCCGGTGGTATTTGGGATACTGTACTTCAATATGAAAACTATTCATAGCATTTTCTTTTTTGTTTAAAGCAGAGGAAATTACAGGAAAAAGTTATGATTTATGTTTTTGTGTTTGAGTGTCTGACTACGTGTATGTGTGATTTTCTTGTTTATTTTTTTACTACCGAAACATGTATTTTGTTACTGTCGGGCAAAAGGCAGAAGATTGTGCTGGGGAGGGAAAATAGATTGGCAGGTGAGAATAAAATTTGTAGTTATATAGTATAAGTTCGGCTTACAAAGCACTTTCATTTTATTTGCAAAACCTTTGGGGGTATATATAAAATGAAACATCAGTGTGATTACAGAGGAAGAAAGTGCAGACCAGAGAAATTTAGTTTTCTTCCAAGGCAAACTATTAGAACCAGATGCAAAACTTTTTTTTCTTTTTGATTTTCACATTACTAAACCAAACCACACTATCCCCAGAGATCTATTAGTTCAGTACTAGGGTTAAATATATAGACAAATAAAAATGTTATCCATTATAGGTATAAGTATTGGAATATGTGGGTTTAATGGAGCAAGACAAGATGGAAAGCATAATTCCATTAGAGGTGGAGCAGATGGGATGAAATAGTCAAATACTCATTTGAAAGTTTCCTTGACCTGAAAGAGAACATTAGTATTCTAGGAGCTTTGTACTCCTATGTAAAAATTGCTTTGGTTAAATACCAACAGAGAAGCTGTATTTAATATTATTGTAATAAACTTAGTGAGAGCTTGCCTATAATGATTGAATGTAATTGTTGCAATGGGTTGTGAGGCATTATGATGGATCCTAACAAAAATGAGAATTTGCACATCCATTATGAGTTTCAAGTATGATGAATTTTTAAACTACATAGAAATGGGGCAATAAATTGAAAGAAGATTGCCAACCAACATTACAGATATTCATTGCATAGGAGTTTGATATAAGAAATGAAGAGGTAGGTTTCAGCAAGGCAGCACATAGGCTGAGCATGTGGCTAAAGCTCCAGTTTCCATATCAGTATCTACCTCTCAAAAGAAAATTGCAGAAGGCTCATGATTTAAACTTATGGTGGGAGAAAAACTCTAGTCGAACAACCTTAATAAATGTCTGTAGCATGTGGTTAAGAGAATTTTCAGATACCTTAGGTGATGGCAAATTCGTGAGACGGTGGTAAAATCTTGTCCTGATGCATGGACATATTACATGGTTATATCTGTTTCTCAAAAATAGATGCTATTAATTTCCAGAATCTTTGCACATCTAGAGGTTCTTACCTAATTTATCACCAAATAGAAAATGTGTGTAAAGTAATTGGGCAGAAGGATTTAGGAATTACTGATGGAGAATCAAAGGATCACTGAGCTTTTTAGCTGTTGCCTAAGGATATATTAACGAATTTCATCCTTGTATCACTTGTCTTCCCATTGTTCATCCTTTGCTCGAGCAGGCAACAGTAACATCTCCATATGTCTTGTCACAGGCTAGTGTAGCCAAGGGCATCTGCTTGCTCCAGGAGCATGAAGAGCCTCAAACCATTCCTTCAGGTCCTGGGAATGAGGTCTATAATTGATACTGGTTTTTGGCATGTCAAATACGACATGGGTAGTTTGCCAGGCTCTACTGTGTGGGTGGGATACTCTTGTAGTAGCCTCTCTTCTCATGCATTTATTCATGAACTGTGCAGCCACTTTGCATGGTGAAAGTGGGGAAAGATTAGCTTTTCTGCTGGGTGGAGCTCTGACAAACTGTGGAGTTCAGATATTGAAAATGGCGGCAATCATGGTTTGGGGGTTCCTCTGGCTTCTGCAAGGTTCTGCTGGGATGATGGGCCAGGGATAGAAACTGCCTTCCCTCCTGGGTGCCTCATGATCAGCTGAGAACAGGGAGAGCAGGTAGCAGCTCTGCCCCGTGTATCTGAGTCTCTGGATCTGGCATATCTGGGCTTGAAATCGAGTGCTGTATAGAATTTCATCTTAACAGCTTCAAAGAGGAGTTGCTTTTGAACTCCTTTCAATGCATCTGAACACCAGTTACGAAATAGAAACTTAGAATCTCTGGGACAAAATGTTCCAGATATGTACAATGCCCTCTATATTAGGGTTCCGCTTAGTTCAAATCATTATCCTTTGCTCTCAAGCCTAAACACCTTATCAGAGGCATTTCCCTCAGCTATTCCCTTACTCATAGTCATCTCGCTGTCTTTGTCTTAAATGAAATTCAATTCATTATTTGAAAAGTGCAAAACTTTCAGAAAGCAAGGAATTAACAGACCTTTCTTAGTCTACTAGAGGGTGACTATAAACTCAAGATCATGTCTTTTTATATCATATCTCAAATGCTCAATGCTTGCCTTATCCACCTTTCAGATAGTTTCAAGTCAGTATTATCTGCTTAATATACATAACATATAAAGCCTCTTTTCCATTTCCAAAAGTTATATCCTTTCTTAAAGTCACTGAGGCTATCTGAGACTACCTCTTAATATGAGACAATTATATATATTTGTAGATATATATATACATAAATTATATATATGCAAATATATACATAAATTATATAGAGATATAGATATAGATTAATATGAGACAATTATATATGTAGATATATATACATAAATTATATATATGTAGATATATGCATAAATTACATATATATATTAGCTTAACATAAACTAACTTACTTCATTTTCTTTTTTTATTTTTTTTTTAATTTTTTATATTTAGAATTACAAAGATATACAATTAAAAAGTTCATATTTGGGTTTTGGTCATAAAACTAAAACACCATTTCCAAAAAAGAACCAAACACTACAGCCATTGCCACAACTTAAATAATTTCCTTGTTTATAACTGAGCCAAGTTTTTCCTTTACATTAGAAATAAGAAACCTCCACATGGTTGACCTCCACATGGTTTCTTTAGGTTTGTTTTTTCTCTAAAGTTATTGGATTTTTTTTTGTGGGTGGGGGTTACACCCAGCAATGCTCAGCGGTTTCTCCTGGCTCTGCACTCAGGAATTACTCCTGGTGGTTCTCGGGGGACCATATGGGATGCCGAGGATCGAACCAGGTCAGCACAGGCCGGCCGCGTATAAGGCAAACACCCTACCTGCTGGGCTATTACTCTGGCCCTAAAGTTATTGTATTTTTAACACACACACACACACACACACACACACACTTCTCTGACTTTGGTTTTCACACTTATACTGCCTAACATTCTAGATGACACCTATTGGTAGCCATCTTACAGAACTGGAAATCATTGTAAACAAAGCTAAAGTAAAGGCTACCAATTAAAAGTTAAATTTGGAAAAGGAAATGGGAATAATACAATTGAAATTGGATTATACCTTAATTTTTAAAGTGTGAAGTTTTGAATCTGTACTATCTAGTTTGTGTGATCCTAAAAAAACTACCTCCTATTTATTTGACACATACAAGGTGAAGATGGTGGAAGTTTATATTTGTGTTATATTTATATCAAACCAATGGTTTGATATAAATCACTAAAACTATTGGATTACAGTCCTGTTCATTTCAAGTTTAACATTGGATTGACCCGCAAGGAGCATAAATTAATTGAATTGCATTCATTCCAGTGCTCCTGGAGGCATGCCATATCCCACCAGGGTACGCCATCCTCTGTGCTGAACTTTGACCTCTCCTCCTGTGCTTCTTCCTCTACCTGCAAGTGACGTTATCTCCTAATCAGACACAGCAACTTACAAAGTTAAACCTTCTGATGTCTTGGGCGAGCAATAGCCCAGCGGATACGGCGTTTGCCTTGCACACGGCTGGCCCATGCCACCCGGTTCAATCCCGGCATCTCATATGTTCCCGGAGCACCGATAGGAGTAATTCCAGAGTGCAGAGCCAGGAGAAACCCCCTGAGCATTGCCACGTGTGTGACCCCAACAACAACAAAAAAAAAACTTCTGATGTTGGATATTGATTCTAAAAAGACTATTTTAGAAATACTGTTAAAGTGAAATATTGCTTTTCTCTCTCATGTCCTTTGCATATTTTTATGTTAGAGCAATGCTTTTTTTTTTGTATAGATACAGGAAGACAGAAAATACTATGGTTTTGTAGTATAGCAGTTAACTGACTGAAATATTTACACCTGGGTGTCTATTATATTTATCTGATTTAGACCTCAGTTACCCTCAGATCATATTAATCTTACTCCCTTATAGCTCCAAAGGAGGGCACACCATGGCACGTGGATGAATCCAGGGAAGCCATGAGTAACCCACCCTGGTCGGACATGGGACAGGCTAAGCGCCATAAGAAGTATAGTAAGCTAAGAGTACAGTCATGGAAGAGACTCTGACTTGACCCATAAAGAAGTGACTGAGTATGGACCCTGTTGGGGGTTGGAAAAACTAACTTGGCCTGAGGACTGTAGTCTGGATTATATGGTGAGATTTCCCCAGGAAAATACCCCGGCCATGAGTCCAGAGAGACCATGTGAAGCTTATTCAGGCTGTATAAAAGGTCTATATCTCTTGCTGTGTTTAAAAAAAAAAACTAGAAACAATATTTAGAAAAAAAAATTAATATGTTTAAGGGTTACCAGTAAAGGAAATGACAAAGCAGTAAGCCCCTTGGGTGGATCTTCTAGAAGGAATCAAAAGTGCTTTAGGCCTTAGATCGAATTCTGCCCTTAGGTGGATCCTCTAGAAGATTGTCCCGGGAGGAAAGTGCTCTACATCTGTTCTTGAGTTACCACCTATCTGTAATATCCTACTCCCAATCCTTCACGATGTCTCTATAAATAGCCATTTTAGTTGAATTAAAGGTCCAGTGATTACCAACAAGGCTCTTGCCCTGTTTCTTTATACATCAGTCAGGGGCGGGGGTGGTAGTCTGTCCCAAATATACCAAGGGACCCCATCAAACTCCATCATCTTTTGGGGTACCTCACAGAACCTCAACATAAAACAATGTATCTAGTAAACACTGAATAAGCACAATAGTAAACATAACTGTTGTCGTTATATTAAATTAAATATCTTAAACTTCTTCCCTAACACTATTATTCCTCACAAATAGAAGAGAATGCGCTATGATTAAAATTTTCTGCATGGTACTGCTATTGTTCTGAGTTTTAACTGTAACTAGTTCACAAACTTAAACTAAACTAGTTATTTCAGACCCAAGCAATAGTACAACATGTAGAAAGTTTGTCTTGTATACAACTGACCTGCGTTTAGTACTTGGCATCCCAGATGGTCCCCTGAGCACTACCAGGAGTGATTCCTTAATACATAGTTAGGAATAATAGCTGAGCATCCACAGGGTGTGACCTTAAAATTAAAAAAAAAAACCTGATAATTTCAATCTCATTTTTTGAATTTGGAAATGCACAAGATTTAACTTATTTTGGTTGATTTTTCATTCTTTCTATTATTTTCTAAACATGATTCTACACTGCATTATTTTCCCATTGATACTATAGTATATTATAGCTAATTAGTTTCTTAACAGAAAAAGTTTCCTAAACTTAATACTCTGTAGGTCAGATATCTGAAAAACATCTCATAGGGTTAAAATTAAATGTTAGCTCAATTATGGTTTTTTTTTGGCACCCCGCAGGGTTACCCGCTCGCACCAGGAACCGGGACAAGGGATGCGGACCGACCCGGCTGGCGGGCCGCGCGGCAGGCAGCCTACCGCCGGCCCGCCCCGGCCCCCAATTATGTTATTTTCGAGAGGCTCAAGTGAAAATCAATTTTCTTGCAGTTTCAGCTTGCAGGGACTGTCCACAGACCTTGGTTTATGGAAAGCGCAATCACCAATGAATGGTAGAGGCTTTCCCAACATATAACTGATTTTCACTTTGATGCCACTTTCTTATATGTCTAAATAATTCTTGGATTACTAAGTACCCAAGTAAATCTAATAAATTCTCCCTTTTTCTGACACAGGATATTTAGCAACCTTAAATTCCATTCTCAAATAAGAACATTTATAGAGATGATCGTTATGCCCATCCCATTGGTAATTGTAAGACATCATCAATTTGTTTGCTTTAGATCATGCCCTAAAACTTAGGGCTCGGGACTTGAACCTGGATCTGTACTCAGAGATCACACCTGACATTGCTTTAGAAATCATATATGCACCAGTCAGGAATTGAACCCAGGTTAACTATGAAAAGGTTAATGCCCTAATGCCCTACCTACTGCACTACTTCTCCAGCCCTATCCTCATTTTCTAATATTAAAAAAATAGGAAAAAGCCACTTATAAAATTATGTGTTCTAAATAATCAGAAGAGTAGGAAAAGATTTGTTTAGAAGATAATACTCTTTTATTACAGGTTAGAACTTTCAGTTCCCATCTTATACTAAATGATTTTGAAACCCTTATTCAACACCTAAGTTTTAATGCACACTCCCCAAATAACTATTAAAGTAAGAGCGTCTACTTTGTGGTTATCCTGTGCTATATGTAGGCATGTTGGGCACAAAACTGCTAGTCTTACGGCCTGACTCTTTCCCACCATAAGGCCCTAAGGGTGGGACCCAGATGTGGGCTCTATTTCCAAGGAAATAAAACTTATGAAAGCAGAAATAATTACACCCACAAGAGAAAAAAAAAAACACCTGTTTACAGGACAGGATGTGCTGGGCCTTCTGAATACTTTGTTGCAATGCTATTTGTGCTTTATACCACTCTACCCAGAAAATTTTGTATAAAAGGCCTAAGCTATGCTCTGCCCATGGGGACTGCTTTCCAGGAACCCCACTGCGTTGGTGTCTTTTTTTCTTTCCTTCCTCATCAGCAGCAAGGCAGAAGCTTCTCCCAAGTCTTTCCCTCTCCTTTTTGCAGGGATGAAGTCAGACAAGATCTAGGTCTCCCAGGGGGCTGCTGGCCAGGGCCCCCAATATAGGCAGAAATAGAAGTGATGATCATTATTATAATATGGAAAAGGAGAGGGCAATGCAAAAATCATGAAAGCATTTTAATTCTTTAAGTTCTTGTTTTTAATAAACATCAAATAAACATTAAATGAAATAAAACAAAATAAACAATAAACATAAGCATAAAATCTTTGTTTTAATTGTTTAAGTCTAATGTTAAAAGAGAAAATTTTGCATTGATAAAAAGGTTGAATATTAACATATATAGATAATTATTTTATCTTTTAATTTTCTTCTTTTCAAAATAGAGATTATGAGAAATTATTAAGTATACATGAGGTAATTTGTCTATAGCAAGTAGACAAATTATACTTTTCTATACTCTCTATACTTTTCTTTCCCATAATGCTTCAGTTTTCATGGTATACCTTATCAAAATTTCTTTGGTAAAAGAATAGTCTATTTAGAAACCTCCAGTTATATTTGCTGACTATAAAATAAGGATGTGAATATGTGTAGCTTTCCTCTTTGAAACATGAAAATGGATGGGAAAAATCACTTGTAAAATACTTCAGACGTTTGGAAAAAGAACCTATCGGAATGGAAATTATTATCATCCAAAGAGTCATAACTGTCTTCGAACTGTCATTGTTAAAGTGGAAAATGGTGATTCATTCTACTCTCCTTTTCCTTTGTCCCAGAGGATAGAAATCAGCTTATTAGATCCTTAGTGTAACTGACAGTCTCTCTTTTATAAAGCCCATTCCCAATTCACATTTTCATTGAATTTTTAATTCAATGAATTGTGTTTTCTTCCTTCTATTGCCAATTCAAAACTATTCTTTGGTGACTGTGCTGTCTGCCTTCTAGTTCTCCTTCAGAAAGTAAAATTACTTTTGAAAAAAATCAGGCAGAATCCTCCAGAGTTTTTTCCAGTCCTATGTCTTTACAATTAAAAAAAAAAGAAAGTCCTGATAGAGATCTCTAGTATTCTGACTCTCAGAAAACAGCCATTTATTACAGGTTAGACAGAGGGGAAAAGGATCTTTTTTATTTTGGGTACAGTCCAATTCCTAGACACTAATCCCCTATTTGCATAGATCCTAAATATTAGAATCATCACATGAGAATAATGAGGTTTTATTAATCTCTTGTACATATTAAAAATCATCCCAAAGGAAAGTTAGACATCTTAATGCTTGGTTAGTCCCTTCAATGATAGTAATGATGGCACTAAGTGACATGAAGACTAAAAGTAGCTCAAGACAATTTTATATAGTTCACTTTGTTGGGGGATGGCTTTCAGAATATTCCATGTTCTTAAATAGTACAAAACTAACTGAGATAAGGATAATAACCCTGGAATGCCCTTTGGTTGGGATAGAAAAACAGGCAAGCATTTGTATTTTTGAATTCCTCATGCCTTAGAAACAGAGAGAAGCACAGGTATTCCATGTGGAATGATCCAATAAGAGACTAATTATCAGTGGGGATTCTACATTAGTAAAATGGGGAAATCACAGGAATGACTTTAGACTGCCATGTTGCACTGGAAATGAAAATAATTAATAGACAGAATTATTAATAATGTTAACAGAGATTATATATGTTTACTTAACAGTAGTAGTGTATGTTTTATCTTATTTTACTTTATTTCTTTTTTTTTTTTTGTTATACCCAGAAATTCCCAGAGCTTATTCCTGGCTCTCTGTTCAGTAATCACTCCTAGCTATGCTCGGAGTACCATATGTGGTACTGGAGATTGCAATCCTGCTGACCAGGAAGAGTAAATCCAGCACTTACCTGTTTCACTGTACTTCTGACCCATGTTAATTTAAATTTTATTATGTTGATTGCTGATATTTTTGTCTCTAAGAAGACTATCTTGGATAATTAATATTTCATAATAATGATTCTCATTTTATCTACTGCTATTAGAATTGCTCTCATTCCAGGAGAGATTAAACTAAAACAAGAGAAAAAGTTATTCTACATTACAAAAGATTTTATATCAAAATATAAAATGTTGACTTGACTTTGATTTTGTGTACTGAAGTTTGTGTTAATAGTAGATATAAGAACATGAATGGTAATTTCCATATTTTTAAAGGTGAATTTTATAATCAATGAAATTCATCTCTCATATAGATATATATGAAATCTCTCATAGATATATATGAAGTCTCACAGAAACAGAACAAAGGTTTCAGCACATTCGCTATCCCCTCAACCCATTTCTACGACATTTAATCCATGATATTGAAGACTTTTTATAAATGAGCTATATTAATTAGTGACACTAATTTATTTTTTATGCACCATCATTTTTTAGTTTCCTCATCTATGCTTCTTTGCCCAAGATTTTTTCCCCTTCATTCATCTGGAATACCTTTTATCAGATGATATGAGCTCTATTTGTGAAACTTCCCATACTACCATTTCTATTCTGGAATATTGCAATATATTGTTCTGTGTCTGTGCGATTTTATTTGGCATTCTGGAAGGTCACTTGAGACTGTACATCAATGCCACCAAGTCACTACTTCACCGCAACTTACATCCAATATTTTGTAGACATTTCATAAATAACTTAGCTCCCTTGCCTTTTTGGGTAAGGTAATTCTGGGACATTTTTCTCATAATTAAGTTATTATTATCTCTCTAGATGACTAATTTCACCCACACACTTGAAACCTTGTCTCAGGTTTCAACTATCTGTTATATCCAGTTAAGATGAAATACTTATATCTGAACATCTAAAATTTTCATAGCCTTTTGAGTTAATATTAAAACAATTCATTTTTAAAGCCCTCTCCTCATAAATCAGAGGGCACACAAACAAACATATACATAAACAATGCAAACACGTATACAGATAAAAATAAGTAAGATGACACTCATACTCATTAATAAGATGGAACCTTGTCTTTTCGATCTCCTTTACTCCTTTCTGAGTTACTAAAGGACATTTTACTTTTACTGCATGATTTATTATGTCATAATAATAATAGTAATTGGAATTGCATAATGCTTATGCTCTTTCAGAATGCTATGAACTAGAGAATCTATTAATCTATCTTTTGTCTTACATTTTTCATGTGTATAAGATCTATTTATTCTCTAATATTTTAAGGTCCCTGATAGAATTCTCATATTGAAATAATTGATATATACACTTGTTGACTGACTAATGAACACATGATGAATTGAATCAAATTAAATTGAAATACATGAAATACATTGAATGTGCACTAATAAAGAATTAAAAAAGCCATATACGATAAACTTTTTCAACTGCAAAGCATATTTTGTTCTTACATTCCATTTTTGTTTACCAGAATTTATTTTGTTTCCAATTCTTGCACTTCATTTTAAAGAAATAAAAAACGGTGATATCACAAATTAGAAATACTTCTCATCTGTGGCTGTCTTGGGAGCTTAAATGGTTATTTACTTCTTTGGTTCATTGGATCTTTGGGCTGTGTTTTCTTTCTGCATTTAAGTTATACAACCCTCATCCCCAAATATAAAATTACCTTTTGTTTTCATTGTCTAAATACCCAATAGCAGTGTATTGAGACAAATAATAAACTACAATTCGAACATTAAAGATAAGATAAAAAACAAGTACACACAACTAAGCAATAGATCATTAAGATACTTGGTATTTGTGTATGTTTCCATGTCTTTTTCATCAACAGTTAATAAATTGGAAATAAATATCTGTATTCTAGTGAGAAGAACACATTTGGAATTGGTTGTGGGAAGAATTAGTAGAAATAATTATCTCCCCTCCCCAATGTACCATCAAGAATTGTCTTAGTGAATTCAAACTAAACATTTTAAGTACAAATGTCTCTTTTATGGAGATAGAAGAAATATGGAATACAACCAGTGGAATGAATTGTGCTCGCAGGTAAAAATGTTAAATTTACTAAATCTATATAAGAGTTATATCTCTTTACAAATTGGTCATTACTATCCAGTAGACCTGGTGTGTAATGTTGCAGGACTGTGACTCATATATGAGAGCTGTACTGATGCTAGTATAATGTGATTTGAAATGGGGTAATATAGCAACACATCGGCTAGTAAGGAACTAGAAATGAGAGAAAATTTTCAATTACCAATTTTCTATAACCAGTCCCTTGAGATACCCAATTCTACCATTGACCCAGTTTAAAAAAATGTCAAGAATGTCAACAGCAGTAATATTGAGATGCATTAACTGCAAAATTGTCCTGGTGCACATAACGCAGTCATAGGACTAATAACACTTTGCAATTAAGTAGCACTTATCTTCCTAGGTCTTCCCAATACAATATTGAACAACCTTGGGTGCAGAGAGAGAGAGAGAGAGAGAGAGAGAGAGAGAGAGAGAGAGAAAGACTGAAAGAGCGACAGAGACATACAGAGATAGAGATAGAGGAGACAGGCAGAGTCAGTAAAAGCTTCAGCAAAACTTGTTGAGATAAAAAAGAAAAATTCATTGCTTGTCAGAAATGGAAAGTTGAACGAACTGATCAGAATTGTGACTCAGAAACAAATATTTTGCCTATAACAGAAACAGCAGGAGTTGACATAATGTTATTAAAACCATCTCTTATTATTTTGCCTTCAAAGTCATAGCAATATATTTATAGAGCTGTTTCGCCTGCCTGAGCAACCAAATTCTCTTTTCCAATAGTTTTTGTTTCCTGATTTTCAATGTTTGGATAGCTAATCTATGCTTAGAAAGCATATATATGCTTTAATTCTTATTGAAGAATTTGTTTGTTCTTATTTTGATCTGGAGTGTTTTTTAATTCCTTGGTATGCTTATATATAACTATATAGTTCTTTAAAAGCATTCATACACACTAATCATGCCATTTTACTAGAAATCTTGCTAAACACTATACATTTCTTCATAGTCAACCTCACTAAGATGTTTCATCAAATACTACTATCAAAAGCAGTTGAAAAAATACTAGTAGCAACTGAGCTATTGTTATTAACCTAATTTAATTTTATCACCCATAATGGATTCATCATCCATGAATTTATTGCAAAGATGGGATAATAAACTGTGTCTGTGTGTATTAGAATTGGAAACACGTTTCTAAAATGTGACCCCTCTACAAGCAGTACCCAAACCATTTTTAATTCTTAAACATAATATGGTGACTTTTTTTCCAGTAAATAAAAGTTAAAATTAAGTGCTGTCAAATAATAAGTGTGAAAATATTTGACTGAATACAAGTTTTAATAGACAGATAAACATCCTTTTGATTTTTATATAGTTCACTAACCAACACTTGTGCAGATTGCTGTGTTTTATCCTAGTTGATTTAACAGTATCTAATCTAATATAAACATAGCAAGAAGGAAATGAAAAAAATCTAAACACACTGCCAGGAAGTATCGTGAAATTTCATTTAGTATTTAAACTATTGTTATCCTGATTATATGTCTGGATCGATACAAAACAAATATTTCCCAGATATGGAGAATACATATGGGAAGATTAATGAAAGTGCTTTATAATCCATAAGAAGTGGGCCTGTCATTTATTATTTTCATGACATTTATTAACCAGTGTAGACCATTCACTAATAGCCCATATAGATTTTCACACTTTGAAAATGACCATCTATAGGAGATTTATGTGCTGAATTGACACTCTTAGACTAACTACTGAACTCTCTGAGTTTGAGCACTTTAGCCTTATGGTTTATGTGTGCGGGAGAGCCCTAGCAAGCTCGTAGAACTGCTATTTGATATTGTCTTTTCTTCATTGTATTCTCCAGAAACCCTGTTTCTGCAGTGCACTCTGTAAGAAACTAGATCACCACTCTTTCTTTTTCTCAGGGTACCTAGATTGTTGGAGTGCTAAAAAAAAGTGATGATAAAACTCTTTCAACACCTCAACAAGGTAACTTGGCAATTCTTTAGTTTAGCAGGAACTTTTAAAGCTTTGAAAATGCTCTTAAAGTTATATGGATTTTTTTTCTCTTTTATAGTCAGTCAAAAATTATGTTTTAAAACTCTACAGTTCAGGGGAAAAGCAATTATCAAAATGCAATAAACTTCTAAGTAAAGTACGAATTGCTTCCGTGCCCTTAACTGTTAAAATAGAGAGCTTCTGGAAATATGTTTCATGAGTCAATCAGCAGGATTCTTCCCACACGATCTGACACCCAGAGGGGCGAATGAGGTCAACACACACTTTTAAGATGATTCTTATTGAACACTAGGTTTGGACAAACTGAAAAGTTAACAATTGACTCCACCACCCCCCGTTCTTATTTTGAGGTCTTTTTTTCTTGGTTCCCTTCTACCTGACACCTTTTATGTTTCTCATACCTTGAGATCAGGTGGGAAGTAGTCCTTTACACACTAGAAATGTAATAAATATCTGTTGGTTGATCACTTCCCTTAACCTATTTCATTTAGATTCTGCACCACTTAAAAATGAACATAGGACCCTCAAGGCATAGAATTGGGAATTTAGAAGGGATTTTAACTGATTCTGAATTCAACTTAAGATAGGAGGATCCTTTCAGTAATATCCCAGGTTGATTTTCATCCATCTTCCTTTGAATTATTTCATTATAGCAGAAGATGTAATCATGAAGCAGCCAATTGTGTGAGAGGAAGGACATCTGTTCACAACGTTTGAATAAAATAGCCCCTTAAGAATCTACCCAGATTGGGGCCGGAGCGATAGCCCAGCGGGTAGGGCATTTGCCTTGCATGGGGCCGGCCTAAGCAGGCCGGGTTCGATCCCCAGCATCCCATATGGTCCCCTGAGCACCACCAGGAGTAATTCCTGAGTGCAGAGCCAGGAGTAACCCCTGAGCATGCCCGGGTGCGACCCCAAAAGCAAAAAATAAATAAATAAAAAAAAAAAAGAATCTACTCTACCCAGATTTCTTGATCTTCTGTCAAAATAGAAGATAAAAAATAGTAGTAAAGAGACTAGAGTAATCCATGAGTTGCGGTAAAACTTAGTTAATCTTCACTAATAACTACTGATAGTGGTTTGTCCTGACTGTTACCACTGACATGCTTTAGGAATGTAGGATAGGATATATTTTACTCTCCAATTCATTTTATTATTGATTTTTATATAAAATCATGATTAAATAGAAATTTCAGATATGGTTGAGAAGTTTATATTTTATACATTTTATGTATATTAAGAGATTGTGTTGTTTTCCTTCCAAGTATTCTATATTGGGCCCTTAAAACACATCATTCTTCACATTAATTTTAATACATATCCTTGTATCATGTATTTTCAGGCCAAATAATCTTTGATACATGTGTCCAGAGGGATAGTCTGGCAGTAGGGCATTTGCCTTGCATGCGGTCGACCCAGGTATTATCCTTGGCATCCCATATGGTCCCCACACAGTGTCAGAGTAATTCCTGTCGCGAGAGCCAGGAGTAACCCCTGAGCATCATTACTTTTTTTCAAAGAACTCTACAAAGTTACCAATTTCTGAAATACCAGCAAGCTCTTAGAATTCATTTTTATAGACTTAACTGACCATTTCTGTTAAACACAGGTGTGACCCAAAAAGCAAAAAAAGGTCTTTGATATCTGCCATAATAAAGGTCCTGCATTACTAAGCAGCCTTATTTGCACTACTAAGTCTCCAAATGCTATCAATATCTGTTCATTTGTAAGTTTTCCTAATAAGAAAATAACCTTGGATGAATACCACAAAACATCAATAGTCAAAAATTACATGAATAAAGATCTATTGAAAATGAAACTGCAAAAGTGCTGAGTGTCTTACAGATATTTCTACTGACAAGGGCAAGAAAGGGAAAAAATAGGCTTATAACCAATGAATAGTTCTTTTCATCAAGTACAAGTAAATATCTTAAGTAATTTTTAATTACTTTTTTCAAAGAACTCTACAAAGTTACCAATTTCTACAATACCAGCAAGGTCTTAGGATTCATTTTTATAGACTTAACTGACCATTTCTGTTAAACACAGGTATATGCACAGCATACCAATATAAATAGTTAATGCATCTCTGCTATATGATTATTCCATGCATAATAACTAGTACCAGGTATTTACTATAATCTCATGAACCATACTTACCCCTGCTGGGTGGTTGTCATACTTATATTTTTATAGTCAGCATTTAAGCAAATTTATCCATTTATTATTTTATATATTATTGTTTCTTTCCCATGACTAAGCGCTATTCCTATACTCATCTCTTCTTTGATCCCAAATCTCTACTGCTCAGTTTTATAGACTCCCTCTTCTTTGACCTGTGACTATCACACTTCTAAAGTAAGCCTCTTTTCCTTGATCATGCAGAGAAGGTTAGGTCTCTGCTTTTCAAATAAATGGCATAATACACATAATGTTTCATTGAAAATTAATTTATATGCTAGGTGAAATTAAAAGATCAGTCTACATTAAATCTCAGCTCTCTGGTACACAAGCATGTCGGGGGTGGGGATGTTATTTTACTTTTGTCTTTCCCTACAAAGAAACATGTTTAATCATCAAATCCAGCAACAGGGGGAACATGAAGTGCTGGAAGAACACCGATTTACCGAATTTTCATAGAGATTATATATCTGAGTGACGAATCAGATTGATATAAACTCTTTAGGTTGCAATCTTTCAAAAATCTTCTCATTACAGAAAAAGTCACTTGTTCAACTATCTAATTTACTATAAGAAATATGGTCCAACCTTAGAATTACCCAACCATAGTATGGATAAGACTTGCATTTATAAGCCAACTTTTCAGAAGTGCAGTTGCCAAACCATAGAAAGTGTTTTGAGGTATGCAAAATTAAGACATTTTGGGGAGTCATTTCAATGTATAGCTAGTGAGATTTAAAAACACTAATGTAATATCCAAACTATTTTTTGCACCTCGGAATGGTAGATAAATCACACAATATGCCATAATCGAAGCTGGGCTCCTTCACACACATATATGGATATCTATTATAAACACATACATATTTATACATACACCTATATGTATATGTTTGTATGTGTGTGTATATCACTTGTATCACTTGTTTTCCCATTGTTCATTGATTTGCTCGAGTGGGCACCAGTAACGTCTCCATATATCCTGTCACATGCTAGTGTAGCCCAAGGGCATCTTCTCGATCCAGGAACATGAAGATCCTCAAACCATTCCTTCAGGTCATGGGAATGAGATCTATAATTGATACTGGTTTTGGCATACCAAATACAACATGGGTAGCTGGCCAGGCTTTGCCATGTGGGTGGAATCTAGTAAGCTCTCATCTCGTGCACTTATTTTGAAAGCTTTTGTGGCCACACGAGACAGGGAAAGATCAACTTTTATGTTGGGTGGAGCTCTGACAAGCTCTGGAGTTCCGATGTTGAAAATGGCGGCCCTCATGATGTAGGGTTTCCCCTGGCTTCTTGTGAGGCTCTGCTGGGATGGCAGGCCAAGTCAATACCTGCCTTCCCTCCTGGGTGCCTAGTGGTCAGCTGTTCACAGGGAGAGCAGGTAGCAGCCCTGCCCTGCGTATATGAGTCTCTGGATGGGCATACCTGGGCTTGAATTAGATCTTGTTATAGGGTGGGACTCTGATGAGCAGGGCTTATGATCCGACTTTCTGTTGGGTGGAGTTCTGAGGAGCTGTGGAGTCTGGATGTTAAAAATAGTGGCCTGCATGGTATTTGGGTTCCTCTGGCTTCTTATGAGACTCTGTTAGGATGTCAGGCCAGGGCTAGACTCCCTTTCCCTCCTGGGCGCCTCATGTGTGTGGTATATATACATTTATATATGTATGTGTTATATATATATGTGTGTGTGTTGTGTATGTGTGTATATAATATATATATTTTGGGCGACATGCCTTACTGAACCTTAGGCATTGGCTACACTTAACTTATGTGAAGAGCTACTCCCTAAGCTTGGGCAGAATTGGATTGATTTCATAATTTTATATGACATAAATTTTTATCATGAATATTATGAATCTTGCTTTCCCCAGTTCTATACTCTTCCTGCTCCCATGGGTCCCCACGTGGGACATACATGTAAATATTCCAAGAGTACTTGGCCACATTGGATCAACCATAATGTAATCAGTTCTAGTTCAAAGAGACATTTGAGTGTGCCTCCGGGCAAACTGACATGTCTGTGATTCTAAAGGTAATGCCAAAGTGAATTATTCTGATGGATTTTAGACCTTAGTGGGATTTAGAGTCTGGGATCAGCTGACTATATATTTACAGTAAGAAGTATTAATGCCATTTTTTACAAATTACATTCTGAACTTCTCTCTGGTTCAAAGATGCATCCCTTCCTCACTCTGCTAGAGAGGTTTTATCTCAGGGAATCAGCTCTGGCATTTGTGAAGATAGAGCCATAGGGTGCATCTGAAGATCTGTATTACAATAGGGTCATTTACCTGGCTTCATCTCTGGATAGTCCAGCCATGATGAGCCAAACTGGAAGGTTTTAGCTATAAAATAAGCTAGAAGAAAGAAGAAAGGGTTTTTTGAGCATTGTGGTTTCTCCCTCTGCTCTCCACTCTCCATTCTCCTCCCTGTTGGGCCTTAGCACATGATGGTGGCCATCTTTGCCTAGGATTCTAAACCTACACCTGGCTGAAGCCCAGATAGGAACCTAGGTCTGCGGTTTTCCTTTACCGGATTGTATATCAGAACCTGTGAGAACTTTTGAAACTTTGCTGGATTCTCAAATTTTTCTCCATCTGCTTGTTCCCTGGGGCAGAAGGGAAACCCTAATCCTGCTCCCAGATTATGTCAGGTGCCCAGGTACCCCAACATATACATATGATGTAGGCAGGCAGACAGAGGAGGCAATGTCACAATGAATTCTTGCCCTAAGGCAGTCCAAAGTTGCCTTTTAGAACCAGAAACCAAGTTTTGATAAGACCTTTATCAATAATAGACCCTGAGGAAGCTGGATCAACCTTCCTCTGCCCAGCCCTTGATTCAACAGAAGATCCAGCAGGAACAGAGATCAAGAAAAGGAGATTTTCAAAGAAGACCATTCCCAAAGTCTATTCCCTTGGCAATGGCACTAGCAATGGACTTTAACCTAAGTTGAAGACCCATATGGAAGTAGCTTGGAAAGAAATCTATAAAAGCCAACCTGACCAAAGGACCGAGTGCATATGCTGCCTGAGCCCAAGTGCTGCTTGAGCCCACATGGCCGAGCACATGTGTGCCCGAGCATGTGTGTCACCCGCATTTCCCCTCTTGTGATGTGTATTTTATCTCTCACTTCCCCCCCTTGCTCCAGCCTGAGTCCATGGCTCCCTGAGAAATCTCAGTTACTGGGGATCAACTCCCGTGCCTAGAGATCAAGCTGACAACAGGTGTGGCTTGACGGTCACCTCTTTGGGGCTGGTGGGGCTCAGGCGCACTACTGAGCTTATACAAAATGACTACAAATATTAAGATGGTTGTTTACCATCAAAGGAAAAAAAGAAAACAACAAGCCAAGATTCCACCTTTGTCCTGGGCACCCCAGAGCCCCAGAGCAAGATTTCATCTCTGGGGAGATTCCCATGGTGGTTTCCCACTAAAGGAGGGGCCTTATTATTTCAAAAGCAAAGTCCATCACCTCTTGTAATTCCCATACCACAGCCTTTTGTGAAGTATGTAACTAGCAGACTTTACTTGAGTGAGAGGGAGTGAGTGAATGAGTGAGTGAGTGAGAGAGCGAGTGAGCAAGTGAGTGAATGATTGAGTGAGTGGATGAGAGAGTGAGTGAGAGAGTAAGTCAGTCAGTCAGTGAGTCAGTGAGTCAGTCAGTGAGTCAGTCAGTCAGTCAGTGAGTCAGTCAGTCAGTCAGTGAGTAGAGAAGAAAAGGAGAGACTTTGGACTTTCAGGAACCTGTGGTCTTATTCCTTTGTCCATCATCTGGGGAATAGTCATCAGCTCAGAACACAAACTTGAACCCTGCCAAAACCCAATATTTGTTGGAGACTTTGCTGAGTTACAACAAAACAGGAACTAGTAGACACCATAAGGAAACATTCTTTTATGTTTCCATTTATTTCACCCCATAATTTACACATTGGGTTTATTTATGGCAACTGCTATAAGATGATGATGGGAAGAATACAAAGTAAATAATTAGTGAGCATCATGCTATGGACATTTTGCTTATTAGAAGTATTTACTTTGCTTTTCAACAATAATATCCCATCTAAAAAATTAGCTTGATAATTGAGGGATGTAGAAATTAAACTTTTTTGCATACAATATTAAATAGGCACATCTCAAGAAAAAAATGCTAAAGTAGCTACGATAGATAAGTTGTCCAAAAAAAGTCCATTGGGAAACACTGAATGTTTCAAAAAGGGCAAATATATACCATTATCTTTTGATGTGAAGATGCTTTAAGTATAGTTAAGTATTGTTAAGTCATAAGAAAAGCTTATAGTCATAATTTTTTGTAACCTTTTGTTCATTTGGGGGCCACAGCCAGTGGTACTCAGGGCATTCTTCTAGCTCTATGCTCAAGAATCATTTCTGGCAGAGCTGGGGGACTATGTGTGATGCAGGAGATTAAACCCAGGCCAGTTATGTGTAAGCACCACACCCCAGTGGTCTAGTGCTTCCACCCCGATTTCTTGGCCTGGCATCAGATTATGGACAGATTCGTTTTGTTTTAGAATCCTACTAGAATTTAGTATTTAAATTATGTCATGGATTAGTGACATACTGTATAGTTTGTGTGTGGTAGGGATTTGATGACAGACACTATAATAAAAGCAGTCCTACCTTCTCATGAAGATTTCTATTACTGCATACTAATGTGAGGACCCAAAAGTTTTATTACTTTCAAATAATCACATAAAGACAAAAATTGAGCATTTCTTGGTGTCTAAAGAAATTAGCTTATTTGGAGAAGATGGTAATGCTTGACATTTGAAGGCCTTTTTATTTCACATCCAATGTTTGAGCTGATGCAGATAGTCTAAAGGGTTGCAGAGCAAACAAAAGATGAAAGGGTTAAAATTTTTTTTCAACACATGTTGATCCAGTGTTATTATATTCAAGGCCAATTTTAACTTTCTAAAGTGAGCAATTTCAAGAGTAGTTTGTGTGCAAAAAATGATATTTTTCCCTTTCACAAAGTCTCTAAGCTGCAAAATTGAACATTTCTATGAAAATCACATTTTTCAGCATAGTGATGCAGTTGTGAAGGACAGGGCAATTGAGTGCACCGGGAAAAGTTAATGTGTTCTGCTGACATCACTCTCAGAGGCCAAGTAGATCAAACTTTTCACCCCCCCCAAACTCAGCACCCTTTCTTAATAGACCCAGGACATTTTCAACCATGAGAAAATTTAGGATTCTCAAGTGACCATACATATCCTAATATAAGCTTATGTACATTTTTGTTAATATAGATTATTTCATGCCTACTCTTGTTGATGTAATTTAAAGCTCACCCTAAACTCCTAGTTACTGATTGTATTCTAGCAGAAATGAGAGCTCTAGAATAGGGAAAGTGGGTGAAATGGAGATGACATGGAGGCATAGTCGGAGACCAGGGACACTCAGTGATGGTGAGGAAATTTGGTTATTGAAGATGTATATGTCAGTAATATAAACATTTTGTCTAAATAATGTATTTTGATAATAAATTATTTTTAATTACCATATAAAATTAGCTATTTTCCCTCACATAGAAATAAGAAGCTTGACTGGGCTAGGTAAATAGTACAGAAGCTAATAACTATGGCTTTTTGTTTGTTTGTTCTATTTTTACTTTTTTGTTGGCTAAAGAACCAGGTAGATTATATCAATCTACTCTGACCTAAAATTTTTCCATAAGTGAAATTAGTCTGCCTTTGTAGTCCAACTTGATAATGAAGATGTGAAATAGCAAATGATAGAAAAAATTAGTATAAATTTAACTAACTCAGGCAAACTTTTGAACTCTGAAAAAAATTTTCTGATTAAGTTATAGGGAGTAGGTGCTAATCTGTGTATATCTTCAATTGTTCAAATTTCTCTGGGGTGTAAAATGTTGAGTAAAATATTCTGTACAGGATAGACATTTAATTAAGAAAGTACAAGAAGGGTTATGGTGAAAACAAAAACATTACCAATCTGAGACTGGCAGTTTGATAATAACCATAAATTTATCTTTTTAAGATATATTAATTAATCATATCTTTGCTTATGAGTCTATCAAAACCCATTACTATGAACACTTTATTATTCATAACCCTGAACAATCAAATGTGTAAAATTTAATATTTTCCAGGTCACTACTGGGACATTATAAGGCCATTATATTATATTATCAAATAATATAATATAATGGACATTATATTATCATATCTAAGTTGCATATTCAGCAACAGATTTCTCTTGCAACCCTATGACCCCGTGGTTGTGACTACTACCTAGTTTCTGCCCGGTCCAGTTCAAATAAGCTTTAGGCTCAACTTAATTCTTCACTTATTTCAGGTCCATTGATTCACTAATTCTACAAAATTCAAGTCAGATACCAAGGACAAACCTGTGTTTTCATATTATATTAAAAATCATTTGAGAAAGTCTCAATTACATTAGTCCAATCCATGAAAAAAGGATGTTTCTCATATAGAGTAAACTATAGGATGCAAAACAGTGAACATATTTCCTTAATGTAAACTCAATATAATTTTAGATTTAAAATGTGTAATAACTATATGCTTAGGAAAGGAATAATTGAAAAAATAGTTGGCAGGATAGTGCAAAAACAGATCTCATGCCAATTAATCTCTCTTGAAATTTTGTTTTTCAGACTCAATGTCTTAAAACTTTCCAATTGTAGTCTGCGACTTTTCTACACTCTATGAATTAGTAATACTTATGACTTACAAATTTTAATTATTGTCCACTTTTTAACATCTTACAGCATTTTGATTGTACTCTTCCACTGAAGTATCATAAAACATTCTCAATCAATACTTTGTTCATGTACATATTGTATCCTCCATTCTCAAAGAAAATGTAGTAGAACATACTAATTGTGTATATGAATTTTTATCTTTCCCTTTCTATAGTAGTTGAGGTAGAGATAAACCAGAATAACTATCCAAAGCTATGGTTACCAGCATTCCTTATGATACCCAAGGCCCACCAGGGGTGATCGCAAAGAGCATAGCTAAGTGTAAGCACTGAGTTCCACCAATATGCTCCTGAGCTAAAACTAAATAATAAACAAAAAAGAATTAATCTTAAAATATTCCTATTTTATAGATGAAGTTCTTTGGTATTTTCATTTTTAATCACTTGTATCACTTCACTTGTCTTCCCATTGTTCATCAATTTGCTTCAGCGGGCACCAGTAACATCTCCGTATTTCCTGTCTTGTCATAATGAAGCTCAAAGGCTGCTCGCTCCAGGAATACAAAGAGTCGCAAAGCATTTGCTGAGGTCATGGGAATCAGGTCTATAATTGTTATTGGTTTATGGCACATCAAATATGACACAGGTAGCTTGCCAGGCTCTGCCATGTGGATGGAATACTCTCAGTAGTAGGCTCCCAGTTCATGCATTTACTGATGAACCACGTGGCCCTGTACAATGGGGAGATCGGCTTTTATTTTGGGTGGAGTTATGACAAGCTGTGGAGTCCAGATGCTGAAGATGGCTGCTGTCATGGTGTGGGGTTCCTCTGACTTTTTGCGAGGCTCCACTGGGATGGTGGGCCACGGCTAGAACCTTCCTTCCCACCTGGATGCCTCATGATCAGCCATGCGCATGAAGAGTAGTGCACAGGGAGAGACTTGAACTTGCTGTGGCAGAACCAGGAGCCCCCAGAGCAGGCAGATGTCTGGATCTCAAGTCCATCTTAAGTTTCACTGGTGCTTCAGTAAGTGGGTACGCTCTCGGCGGTCTAGGAGTTCACCTAAACTCAAGGCAGCCAAATATTTTTGCAAATATTGCAGCACAGTTCACTGATGGACTACTTTCCAAGTATTTAAAATATTAATTAAATTTTGAAAAGGAGTATTAGTATTACTCTAAGAGCACCGGGAATTAAGTGAAGACTCTAATATGGAAGTAGGGTGGAATTAGGTAGAATCAGATGTTTCTAAAACACATTTTTCTTTCTGCCTTGCTTGCCTGCTTTTTTGGTTACACCCAGTGATGCTCAGGGTTTACTCCTGGCTTGATTTCAGGAATTACTTTCGGCAGTGCTCTCAGGACTGTATGGGATGTGGGGGATCTAACTTAGGGAGCTGCATGCAAGAAAATGTGCTACCTACTGTGATATATTTCTGGCCGTATTGTGTATCCATATTGTCAGAACAAATTGGACTAAGGTAAGTTCATATTGTCTTATGGGCTTTCTTTTCTATCCATATTATCAGAACAAATTAGACTAGGTTAGGAAAGAACTAAGAATAAGAACTAAGTGACAGTACTGTTGGTAGTACAGCTGCCTGTTACCCAGATGACTAGGATCTGATCCTTAGCACACCTTAAGGTCTCCTGAATGTCTACAAAAATTATTCCTGAGTACAGAGACAGGAATAAGCTCAGAACACACTAAGGAGTCATTGATAAACAGAACAAACAGAAATAATGGGTTCGAGTGGACAATGTTAGATGATTTGATGACAGAAAACGGTAGTCTATAAAATATGATTTGTGTGATAGATCTGGAGATATGGTACATAGGTTTGTACATTTGCCTTTCACATGGCTGACCTATTGTATCCCAGCATCCCATATGGTCTCCTGAGTGCTTCCAAGACTGATCCTTGAGCACAGAGCTAGGAGTAAACCCTGAGTCAGACCTGAATGTGTTCCCAAATGAAAACAAAACAAAAGGTGATTCCTGTGAATATTCAAATTAGATAAAAGGCAATTATGAAGAAAATTAAACTACTGGCCTATGTTTCAACTATATTCATAAGTCTTCTACACTTGTGTAGAGACAACTAATTTTTAGGAATACATTTAATAGTCATTACTGTATTCTGTATTTCTGTTGGCTATCTTCTAAGCCTTCAAGGAGTTCAGAGATGAGTGTGGTTATATTCCTAAATACTTGCAAGCAAAGAAAGAGTGATGTATAATACAAAGTGTCTTGCCATTGATGAATTGAGAGCAGAGGAAATAAAGGAGTTAGATATCATTTTCTTTTAAACCTAAGTATAATCCAGAAGACATCTCTCTCTGTAATCCTTCTGTATCAGTCTTTGGAGATACAAAAATTTAAGAATCATGGGGCCCAGAGCAACAGTACAGAAAGCATTTGCTTGCCTTGCATGTGGCTATTCCAGATTTAACTCCTGCACCAAATGGTCCCCTGCTAGGTGAGGAATGATCCCTGAGTGCAGAGCAAGGAGTAAATCCTGAGCACCACCAAGCTGGCTCCCCAACTCATCCCTCAAACATTAAGAGTCATGAGTGGAAAAGTGTCCAGTAAAAGAGCCATAAACTACTGACTAGATTATTAAAGAAAATATATACATGCTCTCAGTCTGAAAAAATGTTTAAAATAAATGAGAATGCCATATAATATTTTTTGAAAATTAGATGAAATAAATATAATATTTATCAAAGGACCTGTCCTAGGGAAAACACTGAAACACTTTTGTCTCTCCTTGAATACTTGGAAATTCCTAATGAAGATGAATATCTAACTTTTAACTTAATCCCAAAACTAAGTCTCGATGTCTTCCTTTACTATCTTCTCAGTGTTAAGCCTATTATAGGCATGCTCTAGCATCACTTCACCATTTTCAATTTGGTAACATTTTTATTTTTATCTATAGCTTCACCTAATAATAATTTTTTTCTCATATTTGAACTATATTTGTTTCCCAGGCTTACCCTGCAACTCATTCTACTCATTCTTTATCTTTTATTCTTAGTTTGTAAAGAAGAGGAAAAGGACTTAGATTGTGAAGAAGAGGAAGAGGACTGCTATACAACAGTTTCTATAACATGTTGGCACAGCTACTTTAAGGAGGCAGGTTTTTCATGACAAAATGTTTCATCAAAAGATCCAAACAGTATAGAGTTTTAAGAGAAGAAAAGGAGATAATGGTGCCAATGTGTGATGAGGGAGGCAGAGTCAATGAATACAGATCAAATTTTGGACTGTTCTTCATTCTTTCTCTCTCTGCTTTTAGTTTTGGGCCACACCTAGTAGTGCTCAGGTCTTACTCTTGGCTTAGAACTCACGAATCACTCCTGAGGGGGAACAAGTACCATATTGGGAACAAGGGATCTAAAACAGGTCTGCTGCTTGTGAGGAAAGCAGCCTACCCACTGTATTACTGCTCTTTTTCCAGTTTTGATCATTTTGATGTCTCATTAATTTCTGTAATTCTGCTTTCCTTATGTAGTCATATTTCTCTTCACTCTATTTCAGATTTAGTATACAGTCTTTAAGATCTAGGTATACCTGGTTATATTTCACTACCACTGGTTCCTGTTCCCTTATTTGAACACTTAGAAAGTATTATTTGGGATTCCTTTTTCCAAACTCTGACTCTTTAATTCCATCTAAAGGTATATATCTATACCTGCATCATACCTTGTAGGTCATAGTTGTTATACCCACATGATATAAAGGGGCACATTTTCTTACTTAGCAGTCTAACTTCATTAATCAAGTGACCAGACTAATATCAAGATCTACATTAGGGATGGGACCCACTAATTAAGGCTTTGGTGGCATCAAAGAAACAGCACAAGGTTTAAGGCATGTGCCTTTCAGTCAATAGATCCCAGTTCAATCCCCTGCAGCACATTATGAACTCCAG